>CM067892.1:2126344-2366330 GCA_034621355.1 Mycalesis mineus | reverse complement strand
ATTTATAAAAAAACAAAACATAATTTATATTTATTAGGCATAAAATGTGTTGCATTTTCTATTTGTTTGTTGACAAGCATTCTCAGTCGAGTTTGGCTTTAGTATAGGTACTATATCATTAATATAAGAAAATTATAAATTTAACAAAATCATTTGAATAAAAACGATTTTAAGAGTAACTAACTTTGTCCATTGGCTTACTTAAGTATTTTCCCAAGACCAAACAGATGGTAAGTGGAAGACTAGCATTGAAATGAAATGAAATAACGTTTATTCAGCCGAAACATACAAATAAGAGTGATACAAAGGTGATTAACGTAAATTATCTTTAATTAACTTAAATTTGGTACGACGACTTCCTAAAAACCTAAAAACCTAGAAACGAAAGCCAGACGCCAATTATCCAATTACCTAAATAAGTGTAGTAATAGTACTTACCTGTAATATATTTGGTTGAATGGGGCGCTGCCTCAGTACGATGCTACACTTACAGATGTCAATAAGGTGTAATCTTACTATCTTACTACTATTATAAAGGCGAAAGTTTGTATGGATGTATGGATGTATGGATGTTTGTTACTCTTTCACGTAAAAACTACTGAATGGATTTGAATGAAACTTTACCACAATATAGCTTATACATCAGAATAACACATAGGCTACATTTTATAACGAAATTCCCACGGGAACGAGAACTACGCTGGTGAAACCGCGGGCGTCCTCTATATTATATATATACTAATATTATAAAGAGGAAAACTTTGTTTGTTTGTAATGAATAGGCTCAAAAACTACTAGACCGTTTTTAAAAATTCTTTCACCATTCGAAAGCTACGTTATCCAAGAGTAACATAGGCTAAATTTTATTTTGGAAAAAAATAGGGTTCCGTAAAATATTTGGGTTTTTCGGACACAAGGTGTAAAAAATCAACCAGAAAAGTGACTTATTTTGCGTAAGCTGCCTAAAGTATAAAATATAGAACCATAAAATGTTCTAATTAATTGGAGATCTTACAAATATCTACAAAAAAGTCCGCAACACACTATACCTATCTATGTCGAGTGAGGCACAACAACCATTTTTTATTTAAAAATCTTAAATTTTTTTTGGACTACATTTAAACGCATTTATTTTATTTCATCACTAAGTACAGTTTATGTAGATAATATTTAGTATTTAAAAGATTAAAATTGGACTTTTGGTTTTCAAGTTATGGCGAAATTAAAATATTACTATTTCTGCGTTGCGAAGTGAGCGTCACCAAGGGGGCGCGCGTGCGGGAGAGTTTAATATATTCAATATCATTTGAATAAGATTTTATAAAAAAATAAAACATAATTTATATTTATTAGGCATAAAATGTGTTGCATTTTCTATTTGTTTGTTGACAAGCATTTTCAATCGAGCTTGGCTTTAGTATAGGTATTATATCATTAATATAACAAAATTATAAATATAACAAAATCATTTGAATTAAGAGTAACTAACTTTGTCCATTGGCTTACTTAAGTATTTTCCCAAGACCAAACAGATGGTAAGTGGAAGACTAGCATTGAAATGAAATGAAATAACGTTTATTCAGCCGAAAAATACAAATAAGAGTGATACAAAGGTGATTAACTTAAATTATCTTTAATTAACTTAAATTTGGTACGAATTCCTAAAAACCTAAAAACCTAGAAATGAAAGCCAGACGCCAATTATCCAATTACCTAAATAAGTGTAGTAATAGTACTTACCTGTTATATATTTGGTTGAATGGGGCGCTGCCTCAGTACGATGCTACACTTATATAGATATAGATAAAGCGCTGATTTTAGGCATGACCCGAGAGTGAGCTCATGGGCTGATCGGGTACTTACGAGTTTGTGCCCTTTTGCTATATTTATTGACGTGACAACGTCTTATAATTCGATAGAACCGGCTGCACGCACGAAAAAACATGACGTCATGCGTCGTTACCTCGCTTTGAGGCGTTCCATGTAAGGCTTGAAGTGCAAGCGAGAGCGCGGAACGAGCGACAAAGAAGCACAATCGGCCTTTGCGTTCGGCAGCGTTCGACATCCGTCTATTAAATATAATTATTAAATATATTAATTTTAAATTAAAAATTAATATATTTATTATAAATTTAAAATATAAATTTATAAAATCAAAATCAATTATTTTATTAATTTAAATTAATATTTATAAAAATATACTTAAATTAAAAATTTTAATAACCAATTAAGTGCTACCATTCCATCAGTATTTTCTTAAGACATTGTCACGTTCAACTATCGTCAGTAAACCGACTTTACAGACAAACAATTTTTTTGCTGCATTGATGCGTTTTGGTAAATTATTATATTACTTTCTCAGAAAAAATCAAACATGACCACTTGCATAATTTTGGAGCTGGCGGTGTAGGATCCGTAATTCAGTGGTAGAACACTCTGACCACGAAAGCCAAATATAATTTGGTTCGAATCCCACGTTTATTTAAAAAGAAATCAATTTTGACATGTAGATTTGATATTGTGATCATTCCAGAGGCCGCCTATGGTCCCACCCGCGTATTTTTCATTCCCGTGGGAATTTTGGAATGAAATATAGCTTATGTATCAATCCAGGGTATCAGCTAACTCAAAACCCAATTTTATTAAAATCGCTCTAGCCGTTTCGCCGTAAAGAAGTAACAAACACACACACTCATAAACTTACACCTTTAAAAAAGTAGTGTGATAATACACGAGTACGTACTTAGTCATAATGAACTGTGTAAAATCACGCCTGCATCTATTCAATATTACGTATGTGTTTGACACACTGTAGCTCAGACTGGTTTGATCTCTTTGTGATGGAGAACTCCAAAATGAACAACTTTTTTTACTAAACGGTAAAAACGTGAACCGATGCCCAATTGGATGCGAGTTAAAAATTCAAAAGTCACACATTCATATGAATTTGGACACTACGAGCGGATGAATTCATCTACACTATTCATGAATGGATAGATGGATATTATAAACAACTTTTGGGATGTTCTTAGGTAACTATCAGAGCAGATTATCAGGCACCGGCCAATGTCAACAAGGCGCACTAGGTTTAAAATAATTTTTTTTTTATTTACTACAATATTATGTTCGCCGTTAACAGCAATTACACTTGATGGTAGTTGAATATGCATTCTGAGATGGAAACAATGTTAATAGTAGTTTGATGTCTGATAATCTGGCAGAATCGGCTTTTAGAATTATTTGTGAGTGCCTAAATCATTACCTATAGGCCTTATTTCATAATCCTTACTATTAGATATATATTCTTATATTACAATCGCGAAAGGTAGGATGGATGTGTGTTTCTCTTTCACGCAAAAACTACTAAATGGATTTTAATAAAACTTTACAAATATACAGCTTATACATCAGAATAACACGTCTCGATTTAATAACGGGAACGGGAGCTACACGGGTGAACCACGGGCATCCTTTAGTCGCAAATAAAAGCATACCTACTTGCTAAATCGAAAAGGTAATAAAGTCATAAAAATATATAAAAACGTAAACACATTTCTTATGCTCCGAATCCTAGGACAAAATAATGTGAGTGACCAGCTAAATCCAATTTGTAAATTATACTTTGTCACAACCGGGAGTAGAACCTTGGATCCCTTTAACACCTCCGCAAATGTATGTGAAGTAACTAATGCAATGTAATTGTTTATTTTCCCAACGCAATAAAACGAGTAATGGTGGTATATTCTCGGCTAATTCGATTTCCGCCGACCACTGCGGTGGCTCGCTTTAATGAAAAACTAAACTTTTCTATTTTACTGCGATTCCGTTCTATCTATATCCATACATTTATAACACTGAGATATTTTTCTGTAAAATACTTATTATTATTAGCACCGTTGAATATAAAAGTTTTATAAGAGTGGTTAAAGTAATTGCAAAGCTAACTGATTTTCGTCTGATAAATTTCAACAAATTTATTACAAGCTTTTATTTAGTTTCACATATAAGGGTGGAAAAATGCTTGGCATATCCTGGAGAAAGAATCCTTAGATGGTTTGGGCATGTAGAGAGAATGGATGAAAGAAGATTAACAAAAGAGATTTATGATTCGAGGGTTAATGGAAACGTTGGAAGGGGAATGCCTAGGTGAATGTTTCTGGACCAAATTCAGGACATTTTAAATAATGGCCAGGTCAAGAGTATCTCAAACCGACGAACTTGTATGAAAGGATTAATGAGAGTGGAAGAACTAAGGAAGTATGCAAGGACCGTGAAGTGGAGGGATGTGGTCTCTGCCTACCCCTACGGAAATAAGGCGTGATTTTATGTATGTATGTGTATATCCTGGACACAGTTCGGACCCAACGTTTCGATCCACCAAGAACTTATCAAACAGCGTCTGTCTTCCATCGTCTAAGGTCGCATTCTCACCTTCTTTGGGCATATTACTCGCCGAGAACACAAGAGTGTGGCAGGTCAAATGAGAATCGTTCTAAATGGAAGTGTGCCGATGACGAAGAAGAATCACGGTGTAATCAAATCGCGTAAGTTAAAGATCCATTTTCTATTTTTAATTATTAAAAATTTTATTTTGGAAACTTAATTTATTATATAGGGATACTATTAATAATGATACTGACTGGGATTATTAATATTAGAACAATAAAACGGATATATCAGTGTCATATTCCGTTTACAATGTTCTCGTAAATTAAAAAGTCCATAAATCTTTGTGTTTTATAAAATAAACATTGTTAAATAGATTTAGTGTTATTCAAAGCGATCCTACATAAAGTAGGAGGTACCTATACATTTCTAGAGATCCGTGCGTCATTGTAGGAAATTAAACCGCTTTCTTACCCACGCTGTGTTTGCCTTTTCTTGGTATACTTTTAACTAAATGATTAAACATGGTAGGAAATTAAAATTGAGAAAGGGACGCTTACATGGTTTGCGCACATTGGGCTGAATGGATGAAAGAAGATCAACAAAGCAGATTTATGAGGCGAAGGAGAATGGAAACGTTGGAACGCAAAAAGGCCTTGGTTAATGTACCTGGACCAAATTCAGGACATTTTAAAATATGGCCAGGTCAAGAGTACCCTAAGCCGACGTTGTACGAAAGGATTAATGAGAATGGATGAACCTAAAGAAGAATGCAAGGACCGTGGCAAAAGAAACGCTGTAGTCTTTGCCTACCCCTATGGGAATAAGGCGTGATGTTATGTATGTTGTTTCAATAATTAGACGGTGAATTTTGATTTGACTCTATCTTTTATCTGACTAGATAGGACAAAGAGAGATAGAAAATTTGAGGCGTTTCAATAAATAATGTGTACAGAACCCTCTGCGGTTGGGCCGGATTCGAAATTCACCGGTTTTTTGCGTTGCAATAACATCGCCGCGTCGCAAATTGCTTTTGCTTTATTAGTGGCTAATTTGATTTACTGCCGACCGCTGCGGCTGCTCTCTTTAATGAAAATAGCAAAGCTCTCTTTTTTCTATTTCACTCGGTGTTTTCGAATTCCATTTTTATAGCTCTATCATTCAGTTAACCTTTCAAAAAGCGAAAGCATGCGAGCACTCACACTTTTAGCTTTTTTGATGTTTCTACCTACTTCTTTTATCTAGCTTACTATATTTTTTATCTACTATGAGTTAGCTCTTGACTGCCATCGCACTTGATGGTAAGTGATAGCACAATCTACGACAAAAGTGACCAAACTTATTAGAAGTAGGATGAAATCCACACCCCTTTAGTTTTGTACACGACGTCGTACCGGGACGTTAAATCACTTGGAGGTATGTCTTTGTCAGTCCTGGACAACCTGGACAAATTTAGAAAAACTTAATCAACCTAGCCCGGAATCGAACCCAGGACCTTCGTCATATTAGTCCACTGTATATATCCTGCGCATAAGAGAGATGGATTTGAAGCATGCTTTTAAACTTTGTAGGATATTTTATTTTATTATAAATAAAATATTAAATATAGTTGGCTCTTGACTGCCATCACACGTGATGTTAAGTGATGATGCAATCTAATATAGAAGCGGACAAACTCGTCAGGAGTGGAATAAAATCCACATCTTATGTTAACTAGATTAAGCAGAGTCCTTATTTTAACAACTGTATTTATGATAGTTAAAGCCTTATTTTTATAATGCATAGTTTTTAAGATTTAAATTCCCTACAAAAACGTTATAATTCTAAGTTAATAAAATTACGTCTTTCCTCACAATAATGCATACATAACATTAAATTAAAAATTTAAAACCCCCAACCCAAATTAGACACATGAAAAAAACCAGTTAAGACAAATTCAACGAGCCCAAACTCGATGGGTTTACTAAAAAGGTAGACCAGGGTTACATCTCCTACCTTCGAGCCTTATCATCAGACCAGCTCAGTGGTTCCAAAAGACATTAGTGTTTCAAATGTCAGATCACACACATGCTTTCAAGCAAACTGAGCGTGTAACATCTCTAGCACACCTAACAAACGACCTGATGACCTTGAAGACCTTAACCGTTTTCCACCAAACAAAGCTAAGAACACTATCGACTGATATACCTTTCAACTAAAAAAAACCGCATTAAAATCGGATCATCCGTTTGGGAGTTACGATGCCACAGACAGACACAAACACATATATTTACATAGACACATCAAAGTTATAACACCCCGACGTTTTTGCGTCGGGGGTTAAATAACACCCCGTCGTTTTTACGTCGCGGGTTAAATAACACCCCGTCGTTTTTACGTCGCGGGTTAAATAACACCCCGTCGTTTTTGCGTCGGGGGTTAAAAACAGAAAACAATTAAAATAAAAAAATGAATGTTAAGACTCATACCCACCACGCCGGCCCACTTGTGAGCCAGTTTATTTATTCAGTAATAAATTCTGCCCTTAGATAACTTGTTTGCCTCTAATTAGCATTTATAAGACCGTACCGTATACTCACCCCGCTTATTAGAATACTTTTAATCAGTGACCCTTACTGCTAATTTACCCTTTACAACGTTAACGACACTTGACCCCTCTGACCTCCTACGTTTGGAACCTTTACGTTAAAGGGTTATAAATACTACTAATTAAGTCTCAGTTAATTAATTTTTACCAACCAAATAACTGCTAAGAGAACAAGCAATGCAATATGTTTTTTGCGATAATATTCTAACCGATTTTCGACTTGGTAACTGTGAATTGAACAAGTATGTATGTTTGTATGTCCGCAATTTTCTACAAAATTGCTGTTTCAACTATTGCTGTCACGATTAACAACACTATACAAATGTTCAGTACATTCCAAGCCCGGAGTCTGGAAGTTGGAGGTGTTACACCCCCGTGCCACGGAGAGTACCATCAACATCTGATAGTGATCGTTAATAAATGAAACATTATCACCCTAAGCCCGCCAACCGGCATTGGAGCAGCGTGGTGGGTGTACGCTCTATATCCCATCTCCTATAAGAAGGGAGGCCTGGCCCTGTAGTGGGCCTCTAATAGGCTGATAATGATAATACGAAGTACATTGTCAAATTCAAATTCAAAATCATTTATTTCAAGTAGGCCAATTATAAGCACTTTTGAAATGTCAAATTAGACTATTTGTAGTGACTCTACCACCGGCTCGGAAGGCAGGTCCTGTTGAGAAGAGCCGGCAAGAAACTCAACAGTTGCTCTTTTAAAATCATTAATTTTTACAATATTAACTGTATTGTTAATTAAAATTATTTATTCTACTACTTGTGTGAAGTTGAAAGCTGATCCAATTGCTTCTCAACTCTTTGTCGTTTAAAAATTCATCTATAGTAGAATAGCCTTGACTCAGTAAGTGAGTTTTAATACATTGCTTAAACTTATGCAATGACAGATCTAAAACTGAATTGGGCAACTTGTTGTAGAAGAGTACACCCAGTCCAACGAATGACTTTTGAACTTTTCGGAGGCGATACGCTGATAAAACTAATTTATGTAGACTCCTAAGAAGACGATCGTTTAAGGTTTTGTTTTTTTACGAATCACCCCTCAGAGGATTTAGAATAATAGAATGAAACAAATAATTTTGGATGCAGAACAGAAAAAAATTAGTAACATTCCAGAAAGTTCACATCGAGTCGAACAGTAAAGGAAAGTACAATGTGCCCTACGAGTGATTGCGGGTTTATGGGTGAATCTGAACTAGTTTCCCAGTGTTGTTGGGATGGGGAGGGATGCCCAGGCAGATCATCGTCGGAGTTGATGTAGTTCCTTCAGGCCTGGGAACACGGAACGTCGGCGTTGCGACATGCACTGGTGATCCTTCTTTTGATTAATAAACGAATTTCCTTTGTGGACCCTATGTTGTAGCAATATGTATAGAAAGGTGAGAAATGTGTAAAAAGTTTATGCCTCGATATAACCCGAAGTCCGCCAACCAGCATTGATACAGCATGGTGAATTGAGCTCTACATTTCCTCTCCTACTAGTTGGAAGGCCTGGCCTGTACTACAAGGCCAGGCCTAGGGAATATAATTGGCTTAATGCTGATGATTATTATGATGGAGACAGAGCCCAGGTTAAAACATTAATGGTCTAGTTATGAGCTAATATATTCTCATTTACAAAATAAAACAAACCAAGCTTTTCTTGCGGCATCAGCCGTGTAATTTAATCGCGGGGATGCGTCGGGGGTCAAATCTCATTAATTTCGAAGCAAATTTAATTAGCAGCGAGGGTCAGTGGCTAAACGGGGGTAATATAATAAACATGGACCGGTAATATATTGTACTCTCTCGCCGTTGAGTTCAAAAGTGCCGCCTCTTAGCCTTAAAACATGATGCCGCCCGCTTGGTCTTGTACGTAAGATACCAATGAATATGTTACTTAAATTTTGCGTATCATAAGTTTCACTTAAATCTTCGTATTGAGGGTATTCGTCTCGTATCTATGTCGAGCGTCTACTTTGCGAAATGGTTAATTACAGTATATAGTTTTAGACATCCCATAATTTATATTTATATTCTTAGACTATACCAAATAAAAACAAAAATCATTAGAATCGATTAATACTGATACGAGATTTCTATACTCTATAAGACTATGTTTCGTATTTTAGGTCAGTTAGTTAAGTTCAGTTCTATTTAGAACGTATATAATACTGTAACGTTTTAATAAGAAAAGGCTTTTAAATTAAATTTACAATTTAAATAAAAAAGTAAAATTTTGTATATTTTGTTATGATCGCTTGTCAGGACGCCTTTGCAGCTTATTGTCTCTTATAAACTCTAATTAGAGACGTACAGCCTCCACTATGGGCCGAATGATTCGGGTGAAGGGTACGTATTGTAGAGAATACAGCCTGAAACATTAATTAATGAACCTGTCAACAATGGTTATGTTCTGACATAATGATTCTTACAGTCGAAAGTCAAAATTATTTTAATAATTAATTTTATTTTTAAAAGGGATAGCAGACATACAGAAAGTTAAAACAAATAGTGGAAACATCGACTTTGTACAAAAAAGAACAATACGAGCAGCTAGTTGCTAGTCTTCTTAATCTTTTGAATCAGTTGAAAATCAATGTAATTTTTTATATGAAAATAGCAAGCTAACGAGAAAGCGGATCACCTGGTGTTAACCAGGTGATTACTGAGTGATTACCACCCCATTAACATCTGTGACACCAGAGGAGCCATTGATGCGTTGCTGGCCTTAAGGTGTTTGCTGTTGTCTCGTCGCCTGCTGCTGCTGTCAGTAGCGGCTTTGAACTCTTTCTTACACTAAATTGTTTCTACCTACATTCGTTACAGACTCCTTCATTACATTAGAAGAGCGAATACTTGAAAATGGTTAAGGACATTATAAAGTATTATAAAAATTGGTAAGAGCAATTCTCATAGTATCTCTGCGTGACCGGATCAGAAATGAGGAAATCCGTAGAAACAAACTTAAACAAAAGTAACAACAAACAAAAGTAACCGAGCTCAGCGAGTCGCAGAACTAATAAAATTATTATTATAAAAACAAAAAACCCGACTGCTATGAACTGAAAGAGAAAAACAAGGATCACTATATCTGTATAAAATTCTAAATACTTTATGTACTTTCACATTCCCCCTTTTTCCCCCATTTACAGCCGCCATTTTGAAAATTTATATAGCCTATGTCACTACAACAATTTTGACAAATTCCACGACACCTCACATGTCAAAATCCGTTCAGCCGTTTAGGCTTTAGCGCGTGCCGAAGAAATGGACATACATACATGCATACATAGATACGCTCGAAAAACATAACCTCCCTCCTTCTGACGCAGTCGGGTAAAAAGGCAATGGGCGGGGCACCATTTTTCAAACCAGGTGATAGAAGTTGGGCGCCCAAGGTGCTAGAATGGCTACCTCGCACCGGAAAGCACAGTGTTGGTGCGATGCACAGCTTACTAAGTGCTCCGATGACATCAAACGTGTCGTGGAGCCGCTGGCCACAGGCGGATCGTTGCGTTTGGAAGTCCCTAAAAAGGCCTATTTTCAGCTGCTGACGTTCATCGGCTGTTAATAATGATTATGATGATATAAATAGTACAACCGCTTTCGAAAATCTTCATAATGTCGTGATACAGGTTTTTTTTTATCACAAGTTAGCCCTTGCCTGCAATCGCACATGAGTAATGACGCAATCTAAGATGGAAACGGGCTAACTTATTAGGAGTAGAATAATATCCTCACCCCTCCGGTTTCTACACGACATCATACCGGAACACTAAATCGTTTGGCGGTTCGTATTTGTCGATAGGGTGGTCCCATCCACGGTCGAAGCATCCCACCAGTAAGAGAAAGGTTTGCTTTCTGTTTCTTCACAAAGGCTCAAATGTATAAGGCGCAATAAGTACATTATCTTCCAGTACAGCATTTAGAATTGTTGTTCAAGGATCTAGAGATTATTATAACAGTTCTTAGCGATAATGACCGGTAACTGCGGCTTAACGTTCCCTACAAGATGCGGAATGGGATTTGCAAATAATAACCCGAGAATCTTTATCCTTATTTACTCTTGGGTCAGCTTTTGTTTTTATCATTGTTACAAGTGATAAGACCGCCTTTGTATAATTTGTGTTGTAAAATTTTATTCGGTACTTAAAGTATATTGGTACTTTGTCTATGCTAGAAGTGCGTCGCGGTTTTACCCACCTAAATCTTCATCAACTTGGTGTTAAGGCCCACTAGTTTATTGACTGTAATCACACCTGATGACAAGTGATGATGCAAACTAAAATGGAATAGGGCTAACTTGTTAGGAGTAGAATCCGCACTCCTTTCGGTTTCTACACGACATTATTCCGGTACGTTAAATCACTTGGCGGTATGTACTTAAGTCTTTGCCTGCAGGTTGGCAGGTATCCACGGCCGAAGACTCCCACCAGCTAGTCCTGGAATAATTAAAATAATCGAAATGGAATCCAGGACTGCCTTAAGGACAGAAATGCCTTATAAATCCACTGTGCAAACCAATGCACCACGGAGGCCAACAACATGCTAAAATTTAAGTTTAAATTTTCAAGTTTATATATCCTGATTGGCAAGTTGATAAATGCACAAATACCTTAGTAATACACATACATAAATGGACGTATATATCACATACAACAAAAATCCCATTGTCCAGATTAAAAAAAAATAAAACTTCCATACGAGCGCTAACGAATACAGAAGCCGAAAAACAAATTTCGAGAGTCGTTCGCCAGACAATTGAAGTTATGACGAGACCCGTTTTATCCCCCATTTGAACTAACAAATCGACAAAAGGCCGTTCGGTCCCATTTTCTACCTTTTTCAAATCATAAATGCTTACTAGCTTTTTACCGATTTTCTTACCCTTTCGTTCCATATTGGGGCGTATTCATAATTATGGCATAACGTACCTGGTATTCCGGCCAGTGTTAGTAGAGCTCTGTTCGGATGCTCGGTCTGTTGGTGTTGTTGCATAAATATGTTTCACGGAGTTCTTTCTAAACTGGCGGGGTTTCAACCAGCGAGGGGAAAAAGGTCGGAATGACCCCTTTTCCACGAACCGTTTCAGTGTGCCCAAAAGATTATTAATAGTAAACATAACTCTTGAATAAGTTATGAAAATCGTTAACAGGAAATGTGTGGACAATGGACAGGCGTGGGATCCGTAGTTAACGTATAGTATGATATTGGATAGAAGCAGAAGTTACTTTGCGGAAGTTCACCATGTAGAGTTTTGATGACCTCCGTAGCGCATTGATTTATAAGACGGAGGTCCTGGGTTCGATTTTGTTAATAGGCTGAAAATAATGATGATGATGATTGAAAAAAGGCTACTCACAGAAACGGAAGCTGCCCGGGTAAAACCATAAATCACCGCTACCTTGTGCCAGTTCCCATATTAAATATCTAGTCGAAAGTACAAAAATATCAACGTTATTTCAAGTTTTTCCGAGAAATTCACGTGAAACTGTTGGCTAAAAACAGTCTTATTTATTAAAGTTATGTATAATTGGAATAAATTACAGTAAAGCATTGAAACTTCTCTGAATATGAGAGAAATGTTACGTTGGTATACTGAGTGTCCCGAGAAACGTCATAACCATTTAAATGTTGGGTTATTTTCTATCTTTGCAAATACGCAAGATCAGCTCTCTAAATGAGAATAAAAAAAAAAAAAAAATACGCAAGATGCCTTTGAAATGTAGTGTTGTAGACGGATGCTTCGTGTACCGTGGGTCGCTATTTGCATTTGACTTTGCATTATCACTAGACTTTCAACTGTATGTTACCACTGTTTTGGGTTACTTTGGTAACATTGCCCGTGGCCTTCCCGACAGGTTTTATAAGCTAAGAATGCAGTGAATCATCATTGTTCGCCTCCCAAGCCCTACCCCCTAACCAATCACATCTTTTCAAATTACAATGTCAAAGTCACAGTGACCAGTTGAAGGCATTGCTTCGAACGCGACGCGCAATTTGATTGGTTAGGAAGCGGTGTTGAGCATTTTGTATACATCTTCTTACTAATTAAGAAACCGACCAAACTATCTGCCAATAAAAATCTGTGAATTACGGGGACGAACTTTCCTGAATGAAATTCCCAGGTTCAATTCTAACTAAAATCTATTGCCATTTTCATGGTAAGGCTCTTGTTTGGGCAACGGTCGTGAGTTTGACTGCTGGATTGAAATTTTGAAGTTTTCGAGTTGATCTCTCTAATAAGAAGTTCTCATTAATAGTTCAGGGTTTTGGAGACCATTTTAACCTGTATGTTGATTTAACCCAACTACATAAATGTATATGTAAGTTCTGGTGGATGATGGATCTAAAATCAAACCAGACTTTGGTAAAGATATAGGTTATATTTTGGATCGCCTCTTCCAGACTTCAATCTATATCTTTGCCAAATTACTGTATTCATACAGTCATTTCCATGGAAACTCTACGCAGGTAGATATAACTGCGAGTAAGGTAGGAAAAATGATAAAATAAAAAGCAATACATTTGAAATATTCATATTTATTTTCTTTATTTAAGTACACTGATTTTCAGTTCACTTACAGTACGTATATACAAAATCCCAAATATCACAATTAATTCAGTAATTATTAGGTATTAGGTACATAATCTAATTACGAATAACTATTAAATATATTTTAAAGGATCTGAGGAGATTGTAGCGGCCGTTTCAAGAAATATTACGATAAAGCTCTAGTGATCGTTAACAAATGAAAAATTATCAGCCTAACCCCGCCAACCCGCATTGGAGCAGAGCGGTGGGTCTACGCTCCATATCCCCTCTCCTATAAGGAGGGAGGTCTGACCCTGTAGTGGGCCGTTAATAGGCTGATGATGACAAGCTCTTTATGTGTGTTTCTCGTTTATCTTAGTTTTTAACTCCCGATGTAAAAAGGGGTGTGTTATAAGTTTAATAGAGTCGTTGTCTATCTGTCTGTGACATCGTAGTGCTCAAACTGTTGGACCGATTTCAATGCGGTTTTGTTAATTTGAAAACCAGTTTCCTGGTGATGGCTACGTTTGAGAGAACCGGCCCAAAATGACCGTCGTTACAAATTATGGGTATCAAAGGAAGGGACGATAAACTCGACGAGTAACATTACACTACGAAAATGTCAAATCCAAGATGGCCGCCAGAAAGAAAACGGTAGCATACAATTTTGTCAAGGGTTTTTACAAAATTAATCTTTTTAACTCTAAAAGTTGAGCTTTTAGTGACAGTGCTCGTTCAAGGAAGTACTACAACCTTGCTCACTTTAGCTGTGAAGCAGCATTACTGTGCTCAGATCTGAAGAACACGGTTGGCACTGTAAGTTCAGGCATTTATGAGGATTAATACCTTCGCCTTAGCTAGATCTGCGGAACTTTGCAGAAGTTCCTTGCATGCCCTGCAAAGTGTAGCCCTGCTTATCACCAAATGGGCTTACTGTAAAAAAATATTATTACTATAAAAGCCCTACCAATAAAGACGTACTGCCAAGTGATTTATCATTCCAGTACGATGTGTGCCGATACCGAAAAGAGTGTGGATTTTATCCTAACAAATTATCTCACTTCCATCTAAGTTATCATCATCACTTGCCTCCAGGTAGACAAACTTGTGATAAGTAACAAACAAACGATTTAGCTTTCATTTCAAGTTTACTCCTATAGGTACTTAATCATTACTTAACAATTTTTATGAAATACTGACGGTTAAATAATACGTTAAATATTGTTCTTACTAAATACACTTAATATTTGACTTCGACTCAAAGTCACAGGCAAGTTAAATCAACTCTCTAAGTAGTAAAACTTAGAAAGTTGACTACAGCCTCAAATACTTGACGAAGTTGGCATACCGGCGCGACTTGTACGCTGTGGGAAGGGTAATAAACGTCCTTTTTATCGTGCGATATACAGGCGGCTTCTCAAATGCCCGTTATTTTTTTTTTAAACTTAAAATATTTTATGCAGGAAATAACGAATAAACCACACACATATCACTTCTGTACTATATTAATACAGTGTTCTATAAATTTAGATAAAGTGGTCAAAAAACCTCGTTTCTTAATCCATTTAAATGTGTCAATAGAGGTAATTAGATTTCTAGCTACTAAACAACACTTAGTAATGGTATAACAGTTAAATAATTATTAAGGTCATCGCTAAATTTTTCATTGCTATAATTTTCTTTCTTTTAAGCAATTTGTGACGATCATAATCGTACATACTAACATATATAATAACACTAAAAAATAATTAAAATATATATAAATATATATATACATGTAAAATATATAAAAGTGTTTTATTAAAGAATAGTAAAACGATAAACAACAGTGTTTTATATAAAACACGTAATTAGAAGTATTTTCTAATTGAACACAAAATCGTGAAGCGCTTCTCATTCTATACATATTGTATGTCAAATACGCCCCGACGGCTGCCGGAGACGAATAGTGAAGTGACTTTCGAACGAATGCTAGATCAAAGGATCTGCTCAGTGTTTGAGCGATGCGCGAAGCGCGGGGCGCCGCTCCGTCTGTTTCTGCTGTATCTGCTGTATCTATGTGCTCCGCGTATGTGTCAGTTCTATGAGAATGCGGTGTACCGACAGTGGCGCGGTTTCATTGTAACTCTGTGTTTTCATCGAGCGATGAATATAATACATAGAGGTCGGTTATAAATAGTGTGCGAAGGCATATATGGAAAGAGATTTATAAGCAATAATCCATCAAGTAAGGTTATGCACCCTTACTAAGAAATATAGAATTTAATAAAATAAATTATTGAATTATGTGATAGCAAGACACATTATAATATAAATATATTAACATCTTCATATAAATATGCCTTGACAGCTTGGGCATTTACACAATAAAATACGACTGTTGTATTTATATCTATGTTAAAGCTTTTTGAACGCATAACACCTCGTAACGAGGTATACTCATCTGATTGGTTGAGGAGTGAGATACTAGCCACTTACATTTGGTTCAGCTCTGAATCTGCATCTGACGAGATGTTTGAAACGGATATCTGAGCTCTATGTTGACTTACTGAGTGCCTTATTCTCATTTAACTTCTCACAATTAGAATCCAATATAAGAGGAACACACCTCTATAAAATGTGCTGTTTTCGAACGCCTTACACCTCGGTATCGAGGTATGAAATTAAAGAGGAACACACCTCTATAACTTGTGCCGTATACATTTCTCTCACAAAGAAATGATTTGAGGGGGGGGCTCCGGTTTCTCTAATAAGAGATTCGATTATTAGATTCTTTCCACAGAATCGTGCCGGTTCTTTGAACGGTTCGTTGAGCTGTGCGATGTGGTCGGCGCAGAATGTTCTGGCAACTAGCGAAGTTCATAGAGACATTAACGGAGGCTGCATTCACGAAGTGTGGCTATCATATTATAATTATTAAGTTAGACGTTTTGCGGTAACCCTCACTCGGCCCGGGCATCATAGAACTAGCATTTCTGGTAGCGGGGCACCGTCATATTGCGGGATGGAGCATATGACCATCTTTCAATAGAAAGATGCCATCGATCTAAAGTTTATCTGAGGACTTACTCGGATCGCTCCGCATGCATATCTGTATCACCACAATGTGGAGCAATAGTCTGTCCATCTTTCAATAGAAAGATGCCATCGATCTAAAGTTAGTCTGAGGACTTACTCGGATCGCTCCGCGTGCGTATCTGTGTCACCACAATGTGGAGCAATAGTATGTCCATCTTTCAATAGAAAGATGCCATTGATCAAAGGTTTGTCTGAGGACTTACTTACACTGATCGCTCTGTGTGTATCTGTGATACCACTCTATTATTGATTGGAATTTTAAGTTCTTAAGAGAATTAGATTCTAATCACATTTTTGGAACTATACTATACACGAAGAGGTCCCATAAATGGGAAACACTTCGTGTATTGAAAAATATAAGGAATTAAGTTATAAAACATGAAAGGGGCCACATATATGAGAATCAGTTCATGTATTACAGTGGAAAGTGTGCGTTTAGGGATAGTCAAGATTTGTTTACGGTTGCATGAATTTTATCTTCCGAAACTCTAAAAGTACTTGAGTTATTTATGGACATAACATAATAGGGTCCTAATCGAAAGTCGATCACGTGCCAATCTAATACTTTTGAATTAAAAGTATAATAACCTTTAGAAAGATCTAAAACATGATGTAAATTGTGTTTATATTTATATGTGATGAATGTTTACCTTTGTATGGGACTTCGAAACAGTTACAAATTCATATTATAGATAAGTCACCAGTATTAAAAACTAGAGGACGCGCTCGGCTTCACCCACGTAGATCAAGTTCCCGTGGGAATTTTGAAATAAAATTTTGCCTATGTATTAATCCAGGGTATCAGCTAACTCTAAATCTAATTTTATTAAAATCGCTCCAGCCGCCAGTCGTGAAGAAGTAACAAACATACATACAAACTTTTGCATTTATATAGTATGATTATGTCGTGACAAAGGTGCGTAGGATAGTAACCGAAATACTACAATAATGTAAATAGATGCAACTTTTAAAAATTACTTGTCCATAAGTTAAATAAAGAAATCAATTATAATAGAATAAAAAAATGACATTCATGTAACACCCTGTATAAGGTAACGCAATAATAAAGGGAGGCTGGAAGGACGTCGCATGTGTCAAGAATATTATAGAGAAGCCTTCTTCACGAAAAATTTATTAGGTTCAAACACGATGAAGCCATATTACACTTTCTTATCATATCTTTTCTCATGAAAAACTTTTTTACAGATATTACCTTTTGTGATGTAAATTAGTTTTTGTATCAAAATTTATCAAGATACTAGAATACCTTATCTCAGGTTCTTGACGAGTTTTTCGCAACAGAAATTCACAATCATCACTATCTATCTATCTATCATTTAATGTTCAAAAGTGATGAAAAAAAAAATATCGTATCCAATCAAATAGGGTAAAAAAATATCAAATTATTACAAAATTTGTTTCTTTTTTTCATGGAAAATTATCGTCTTGATCGGCACAGTCTTATTAAAGTTTGTAATTGCAATTCCATTATCAATTATCACATTATTTATTACTAGAGATCGCCTGCGGTTTCACTCGCGTAGTTCTTGTTCCTGTAGAAATTTCGGAATAAAGTGTGGTCTATGTGTTAATCCAAATAAACTCCATACCAAATTTTATTAAATTCGCTGCAGCCGTCTAGTCGTAAAGAAGCAACAAAGGACTTTGCCAAAATTTGCCCCAGGCTGTCCAAACTTATGCTCATATTTAACTGTTTTATTTAAATACACAATGAATTTTAAACAACTACCCATGTTTCATAACAATCACTTGAAAATATATCAAAAAAATAAAAACTTTAATCGTTTTTTTGTGTTCTGAATCACGTGACCGTCGTCGTAGTATGAAAAGTCAACTTTTTCAACCTTTCATAACATTTCCTGCCACTGCATAGCTACATACAACTTTGTTTTTCTATAAACAGAAAATCTGCACACACATTTAATGACATATATATTACTGGGCAGCCTGGGGTACACTTCCATACAATTTTTGGCAATGTCCTTTTAGCCTTTAAATATTATTAGGAAGGATTATAAAAAGTGGCATAAATCAATATACTCGAGTTAGGCCAGTTACAAGGTCACAAGTGACATACAGTTTTTTTGTACCAGCTGATAGAAACGTTCATTCGATACATAGTCATCTATCTATCATTCCGGTCGCCATCTGCTCTGATACTATTTCCGAATTTCCGAGTTTTTATGACTACATCTATCCTTTTTATGTTCGGGGAAAAACGATGGCCTTTTTAGGGGTGGCGCGTAATGAGATTAACCTTCATCGTAACGAGGGGGAAGGGGGGTGTACAAATTTTAGCGATCAAAGGCCCACTTTTATGGTTTGAGAGATGGTGGGAAAAATTGAGTCCTGAATTTAGACAACGTTTTTATAGGTGAAAACATGCTGGATATTTTCTCTGTTACTTCCATTTCGTTTAAACCACAACAGTAGATCATTGAATTAAGAATTAGTAACATATTTAAACTGCTCGAATAATTTGTATATATTTTGACTATACAAAAACGCTAAAGTGCAAGTATTAAGAAAACTATTTCTGGGGTACGGAATTTGAGATTTTTGGTAAGCAATGTGTTGTAACTAGCATCTCTCGTAATCGCAACGAAAATTTTATGGCACTATATAACTAACTATAATCGATTATAGTAGGTATCTACCGACAAGTAGCCAGACCGCAATCTTGCAAAATTTTTATTTTAAAGGCAAATTATTCTTGCTTTGGCTCTATCATCTGAAGATTCTATATCTTCAGAATGGTTTGCCTTTAAAGTAAAAACTAGCGAAGTTCATAGAGACATTAACGGAGGCTGCATTCACGAAGTGTGGCTATCATATTATAATTATTAAGTTAGACGTTTTGCGGTAACCCTCACTCGGCCCGGGCATCATAGAACTAGCATTTCTGGTAGCGGGGCACCGTCATATTGCGGGATGGAGCATATGACCATCTTTCAATAGAAAGATGCCATCGATCTAAAGTTTATCTGAGGACTTACTCGGATCGCTCCGCATGCATATCTGTATCACCACAATGTGGAGCAATAGTCTGTCCATCTTTCAATAGAAAGATGCCATCGATCTAAAGTTAGTCTGAGGACTTACTCGGATCGCTCCGCGTGCGTATCTGTGTCACCACAATGTGGAGCAATAGTATGTCCATCTTTCAATAGAAAGATGCCATTGATCAAAGGTTTGTCTGAGGACTTACTTACACTGATCGCTCTGTGTGTATCTGTGATACCACTCTATTATTGATTGGAATTTTAAGTTCTTAAGAGAATTAGATTCTAATCACATTTTTGGAACTATACTATACACGAAGAGGTCCCATAAATGGGAAACACTTCGTGTATTGAAAAATATAAGGAATTAAGTTATAAAACATGAAAGGGGCCACATATATGAGAATCAGTTCATGTATTACAGTGGAAAGTGTGCGTTTAGGGATAGTCAAGATTTGTTTACGGTTGCATGAATTTTATCTTCCGAAACTCTAAAAGTACTTGAGTTATTTATGGACATAACATAATAGGGTCCTAATCGAAAGTCGATCACGTGCCAATCTAATACTTTTGAATTAAAAGTATAATAACCTTTAGAAAGATCTAAAACATGATGTAAATTGTGTTTATATTTATATGTGATGAATGTTTACCTTTGTATGGGACTTCGAAACAGTTACAAATTCATATTATAGGTAAGTCACCAGTATTAAAAACTAGAGGACGCGCTCGGCTTCACCCACGTAGATCAAGTTCCCGTGGGAATTTTGAAATAAAATTTTGCCTATGTATTAATCCAGGGTATCAGCTAACTCTAAATCTAATTTTATTAAAATCGCTCCAGCCGCCAGTCGTGAAGAAGTAACAAACATACATACAAACTTTTGCATTTATATAGTATGATTATGTCGTGACAAAGGTGCGTAGGATAGTAACCGAAATACTACAATAATGTAAATAGATGCAACTTTTAAAAATTACTTGTCCATAAGTTAAATAAAGAAATCAATTATAATAGAATAAAAAAATGACATTCATGTAACACCCTGTATAAGGTAACGCAATAATAAAGGGAGGCTGGAAGGACGTCGCATGTGTCAAGAATATTATAGAGAAGCCTTCTTCACGAAAAATTTATTAGGTTCAAACACGATGAAGCCATATTACACTTTCTTATCATATCTTTTCTCATGAAAAACTTTTTTACAGATATTACCTTTTGTGATGTAAATTAGTTTTTGTATCAAAATTTATCAAGATACTAGAATACCTTATCTCAGGTTCTTGACGAGTTTTTCGCAACAGAAATTCACAATCATCACTATCTATCTATCTATCATTTAATGTTCAAAAGTGATGAAAAAAAAAATATCGTATCCAATCAAATAGGGTAAAAAAATATCAAATTATTACAAAATTTGTTTCTTTTTTTCATGGAAAATTATCGTCTTGATCGGCACAGTCTTATTAAAGTTTGTAATTGCAATTCCATTATCAATTATCACATTATTTATTACTAGAGATCGCCTGCGGTTTCACTCGCGTAGTTCTTGTTCCTGTAGAAATTTCGGAATAAAGTGTGGTCTATGTGTTAATCCAAATAAACTCCATACCAAATTTTATTAAATTCGCTGCAGCCGTCTAGTCGTAAAGAAGCAACAAAGGACTTTGCCAAAATTTGCCCCAGGCTGTCCAAACTTATGCTCATATTTAACTGTTTTATTTAAATACACAATGAATTTTAAACAACTACCCATGTTTCATAACAATCACTTGAAAATATATCAAAAAAATAAAAACTTTAATCGTTTTTTTGTGTTCTGAATCACGTGACCGTCGTCGTAGTATGAAAAGTCAACTTTTTCAACCTTTCATAACATTTCCTGCCACTGCATAGCTACATACAACTTTGTTTTTCTATAAACAGAAAATCTGCACACACATTTAATGACATATATATTACTGGGCAGCCTGGGGTACACTTCCATACAATTTTTGGCAATGTCCTTTTAGCCTTTAAATATTATTAGGAAGGATTATAAAAAGTGGCATAAATCAATATACTCGAGTTAGGCCAGTTACAAGGTCACAAGTGACATACAGTTTTTTTGTACCAGCTGATAGAAACGTTCATTCGATACATAGTCATCTATCTATCATTCCGGTCGCCATCTGCTCTGATACTATTTCCGAATTTCCGAGTTTTTATGACTACATCTATCCTTTTTATGTTCGGGGAAAAACGATGGCCTTTTTAGGGGTGGCGCGTAATGAGATTAACCTTCATCGTAACGAGGGGGAAGGGGGGTGTACAAATTTTAGCGATCAAAGGCCCACTTTTATGGTTTGAGAGATGGTGGGAAAAATTGAGTCCTGAATTTAGACAACGTTTTTATAGGTGAAAACATGCTGGATATTTTCTCTGTTACTTCCATTTCGTTTAAACCACAACAGTAGATCATTGAATTAAGAATTAGTAACATATTTAAACTGCTCGAATAATTTGTATATATTTTGACTATACAAAAACGCTAAAGTGCAAGTATTAAGAAAACTATTTCTGGGGTACGGAATTTGAGATTTTTGGTAAGCAATGTGTTGTAACTAGCATCTCTCGTAATCGCAACGAAAATTTTATGGCACTATATAACTAACTATAATCGATTATAGTAGGTATCTACCGACAAGTAGCCAGACCGCAATCTTGCAAAATTTTTATTTTAAAGGCAAATTATTCTTGCTTTGGCTCTATCATCTGAAGATTCTATATCTTCAGAATGGTTTGCCTTTAAAGTAAAAATTTAACGAATTTATTTGAATCTTCACTAAAATGTGGTTCGTTGCTAATTTTGTCATCACTATAATTCCAATTATTATCAAGTGAAGATCCACAGGTTTTCTGTAATAGAATTCTTATCACAAAGGTTAAAAACGCCTTGCAACTTGTTCAATGCCGCAGGTTCACATAAAGAGGAGGTCGAGAAACACTGCGCTTTTGTTTACGGATTCTTCATTCCAGCACTTTATTCGTTCTTTGCCCCATATTATTACTTCTGTTTATCGTTATTTTAGCTTTAGAACTCTTTGAGTTATGCCAAAATATTGGTCCTTCTTCGAATCCTTTCATTTACGTCGTCGTCGACATTAAGCCTATAATATATGAGACCCAAAGTTTCCCCACTAAAACGTTACACAAAAAGAATCAACAACTTTTATTAAACAAGGATTTTATAAAGTACCTACTCAGAATTTTCCACTTGCTCCCAGCCCATTAGCGATCAAAGGGCCGCTATTAGGATTCCGTTTACAGCGCTGTCCTTCTTAGTAATTTATTCATATTTATTTTCTTTTAGGTAACATCAGTGAACCGTTATTACTGGACTACCGGAAGCCTTAAAGAGGAGTATTTTATTTAACGGAAATTAGTAGTCAAATAAAACAGGCTGGTATTGAGAATTTCTCGGAAGAAAGAATAATCTGATATTTTCATAATACGACTCAAGACTGAGCTCAAGACTTAACCAGAATGGTTTCATATGCCATAGGTTGAACGGAAGACTTTGTATAGGGCAGAGAATTTCATATCATTTTTATGAATACATTAAGTTTAGAGCAAAAGATTATCATTGTTGCGTCAAAAAAATTTAATTAAATGCTAATTTATTAATAAAATAAAAAATAACGAAATAATGACCGCAAAACAACAAAATTCCAACAATCTCCTCAAATCCTTGTTTTGGTTTCATTTTACAAATTTTCAGTATTTATTGGTAAACCTATGAATATATATTTTTAATTAAAACTGTACACATCTTTCTTAGTTAAGTAAAATGTTAAGTACGTTAGGAGTATGATTGAGTCAGAACTATTTGCTAACTTAAATGTAAGTTAGAGTGGTATTTTAAACCTTGCAAAGTTTAAATTGTGGCTAGGTGTCGACGATCGCAACTTAAGCTGAGTTTTCACCGATGATGAGGTACATTTATATACTTTGTAAATAAATAAATTATAAGCAATTACGCTACCGACGGAAATTGAACCTTTTCTTTGTAGCTACCGTATTGTAACTAAGAAACGTCCGCTGTCAAAATTAACATCGTATTTCAGATTAGATACTTTAAAATTATAAATGTAATAAATTATAAATTTACTTACTATAAAGAATATTTTGGAAAATCTTACCCTCAAGTCAAATGATTAGATGCCTGTCATTGAAAAGTCCTTCGTAATTGGTGACATGCAGTTAAAATAGTGAGATTTATAGATTGTTGAACACCTAGCCAAAAGTGGTCATAAAAATTATATTTGAGCCATGCGACGTGTCAAAAAAATACACCATTATTTACACAATAACACTTATTTACATAAATATATTTTAATTTACGCCATAAATATATTTTAAACACCTCAGGGTTACCAGAACGCACATTCTAGTTAAGTCCCAGGACGAACTAGTTGCATCACTTCCTAAAGACGAGGGTGCCGGAAAACTTGACTCGAGGCTTCAATTTTACAACTATCTCACTTCACGTCTGACTTGGCCATTCCTCGTTTATGATATTGGCAGAACCCATCTGGCAAAACTAGATGCAAATGTCATAAAAACATTGAAGTCTTGGTTTGGTCTAGCACTCTCGGCTGACCCTTCAACTCTATTCAGAGATTACAATAATTTTGGGTTAAAACTAAAAAGGCCATCGGAACTCTATAAACACCTCAGGGTTACCAGAACGCACATTCTAGTTAAGTCCCAGGACGAACTAGTTGCATCACTTCCTAAAGACGAGGGTGCCGGAAAACTTGACTCGAGGCTTCAATTTTACAAACAATTTATGGCAGGGGCTCAGGTAAATAGAACCGGGTTGGGTGCAAGACGTAAAAAGGAAGACCAAGACATAATAAAATCTTTTCTTAAACAAGATGAGGACGACAACTACAAAGTGCATGCCATGAACCTAGAAATGCAAAACGAGTGGTTAAACTTAGGCGAGTTCTGCATCCCACTGGCTCTGAAGTGGCGCGCCTTGCTGTACGATTGGTCTCCTGCCTTATTGAAATTTTATCTTAATGCCTTTCAACTGACTCTCCCAGATCAGAGTAACCTAGTAAGATGGGGAAAAGCCTCGGAAAAATCTTGCTATACCTGTGGTGAGGCAGTGGGCACTGCAAGGCACTTATTGGTAGGATGCAAGGTGCTCCTGGACAGGGGTCTCTACTCACGCCGCCACGACAGAGTACTAGAAATCATACGTGAAGCTATAAGCCTTTCAGTAGCTAGGGCTCAAAAAGGGTTGACGACGAATAAAAGACAAACTAACTTCGTTAAAGCAGGCTCAAGTACAAATTCCACCAGCAAGCCTTATTCAATTCTGGGCTCTGCTCCTGATTGGACTATATTAATGGACACTTATGATAAGCACTATAAAATCCCGGAAGACTTAGCTATTACGACATCTAGACCGGACATATTTCTTTTTTCCAAACAAATTAAACGTATAGTACTTGTCGAGCTTACAGTGCCGTGGGAAACAAACATCCCTAAAGACCATGTATTCAAAGTGAATAAATACTATGACCTTACTAATGAACTAACCAAAAATGGCTATGTGGTTAGTTTATACGCGGTAGAAGTGGGTGCGAGGGGTATACCAGCAAAGTCTCTCTACAACCTGCTAAAAGACCTTGGCCTTACTAGAAGCGCAGTAAGCTCCATATTGGAACGAGTGTCCAAAGCTGCACTAGTAGGGTCCTTCCGAATATGGTTGGGCAGGGAGAATAACTTGAACAGAGGAGGTGAGTGTTGACGCGCGTCACAAAGGATACCCTTAAACCTACACCCGAGTCACAAGTCTCGGGCTCTGTTCGGAGTTTTTCTCTCAGCCACGCGATGGACCCGGCACCCGCACGGTGAATCCATGGAATGCTAAGATATTCGTCTCAACATAATATGACTTCCCGGAGAGTCGGGATGACGCTGGAAAGACAGCTGACTGGTGGAAAGACATCTGACTGGTGGAAAGACGCCGGACTGCTGGAAAGACAGCCGGGGGTACCGGCCTAGCAAGCCATATCCCTGTATCATATCGCTAAAAGTCCAAAAAAGAAAAATACCCCTGGGGCAGTCCGAGAGGGGGGGCGAAAGATCTGCCCATCGGTTGATAACAATGACGACTCTGGCGCGAATTCGGACTTAAGATGCCCTTCGTGCGGGAAAACCTACAAGAGACGAGCCTGGTACCAAAAACATCTTAAAACACATGGTGTTGAAGCACGACAGCCGTCGGTCAGTTCTTCAACGATCACCACGGATAGAGTTTACCCTCACAAATCCCTTGGTGAGCCATTGTGCGACAGTTACCAGGAGTCCATTAACATCAGGACACGTCTTAGCATTCCCAGCTTGAAAAATACCACCTGGAAAGAACATGACCAAAACTTGGCGGTCCTACTGGAACACCCAGGACACAAACAAGATCTGAACGACCAAGTTTCCACATTTCAAAATACAATTCACGCGTACTTTTCGGAATACTACCCACCACCGACTTGTTATGCTCAAAAACCTAAGGAAAACACGTTTAAATTGAGAATGCGGAGGAAGAAAAGGGAGTTAATAAAGAAGCTTCGTAAAGCAAAGTCTATGGGCGACAACCATCTTAGTCATCAACTGTCCAGAGCTTTACGATCAATCCTTAAACTCATTCAAGGAATATCTCTTCAAATATCAGAAAGCCGCGATAACTTATACAGGGCTAAACACGAAGTCAATTTTGATAAAAACCCCTTTGAGTACTCAAAAAGCATTTTCAAGGAAAAAAAGGGAAAACTTGTCCTAACCAATGAGCAGATTTACGACCACTTTAAAAGCACATATGAGGTACCAAGACAGGGGAGGCTATATTCAGATCCTCATTCACTAAGGCCTAACAATCCTCTGGCAAACTTTCAAAGTATTCCACCCACCATAGAGGAAATAAACAATACTATCAGGAAGAAAACATCTAAATCTGCACCAGGCCCTGATGGCATCCCCTATATTGTGTACAAAAAATGTGCTTCAGTCCGTAAACATCTCTTAAACATATTTAATAAGATCTGGCTAGGACAACAAATACCAGCGACATTTGGCGAAGCGATTTTTGTCCTCATCCCAAAAAAAACCGAAGTAACTCATCCAAAGGACACTAGACCGATAGCTCTAACTAATACTATTTCTAAATTATTTTTCAGTATATTGCAATAAAAAATGACAAAGCACATGATAAACAATAGGTATTTCAGGCCTAATCACCAGAAAGGGTTTTTGCCCGGAATTTCTGGTTGCCTGGAACACAATTCACTTCTAGGCGAAAGTCTCAAGGATGCTAGAAAATATGAAAGGCAAATTACGATCTGCTGGATAGACCTAGAAAATGCGTTTGGTTCTGTCCAGCATGATCTATTGACTTTCGCCTTGAGGTGGTACAATTTTCCTGATCTAGTTATTGATTTAATCACTTCTTATTATTCAAAATTGAAATTCACCATAGCAGTAAACAATGAGTACTCAAAACCCCTACATTACAATGTGGGGCTGTTTCAAGGTTGCTGCTTATCCCCAATAGCTTTTAATGTAGTCATCAATATTCTAATAGATAAATTAATTGTTCAAGAAAAGAAATGGGGCTATCGGTTTAAAATCAACAATAAATATACAGAGTCCATCTTAGCTTTTGCAGATGACCTTGCTTTACTGACACGAAACCCAAAACACTGTCAGGAGCTATTGAATGTAGTGGATGAGTTCTGCTCATGGACTGGTGGGCTGAGGGTAAAGCCAAGCAAATGTCACTGTCTATGTCTGGGGAGACGAAATACTAAATTTACATCTTATGATCCGGGTCTCTCTATTAGTGGCCAAAGTGTAACCACCATTGCTGAAGCATTGCCTTTTAAGTTCCTCGGTAGAAAGATTGATTACAAAGGACGCACACCATCCCTTGAGGTAGTCGTCGATAACTTCATAAATGACCTCAATAAGGTAGACCAACAGCCCATTAACAACATAAAAAAAGCGTGGGTCTATGACAACTATCTCACTTCACGTCTGACTTGGCCATTCCTCGTTTATGATATTGGCAGAACCCATCTGGCAAAACTAGATGCAAATGTCATAAAAACATTGAAGTCTTGGTTTGGTCTAGCACTCTCGGCTGACCCTTCAACTCTATTCAGAGATTACAATAATTTTGGGTTAAAACTAAAAAGGCCATCGGAACTCTATAAACACCTCAGGGTTACCAGAACGCACATTCTAGTTAAGTCCCAGGACGAACTAGTTGCATCACTTCCTAAAGACGAGGGTGCCGGAAAACTTGACTCGAGGCTTCAATTTTACAAACAATTTATGGCAGGGGCTCAGGTAAATAGAACCGGGTTGGGTGCAAGACGTAAAAAGGAAGACCAAGACATAATAAAATCTTTTCTTAAACAAGATGAGGACGACAACTACAAAGTGCATGCCATGAACCTAGAAATGCAAAACGAGTGGTTAAACTTAGGCGAGTTCTGCATCCCACTGGCTCTGAAGTGGCGCGCCTTGCTGTACGATTGGTCTCCTGCCTTATTGAAATTTTATCTTAATGCCTTTCAACTGACTCTCCCAGATCAGAGTAACCTAGTAAGATGGGGAAAAGCCTCGGAAAAATCTTGCTATACCTGTGGTGAGGCAGTGGGCACTGCAAGGCACTTATTGGTAGGATGCAAGGTGCTCCTGGACAGGGGTCTCTACTCACGCCGCCACGACAGAGTACTAGAAATCATACGTGAAGCTATAAGCCTTTCAGTAGCTAGGGCTCAAAAAGGGTTGACGACGAATAAAAGACAAACTAACTTCGTTAAAGCAGGCTCAAGTACAAATTCCACCAGCAAGCCTTATTCAATTCTGGGCTCTGCTCCTGATTGGACTATATTAATGGACACTTATGATAAGCACTATAAAATCCCGGAAGACTTAGCTATTACGACATCTAGACCGGACATATTTCTTTTTTCCAAACAAATTAAACGTATAGTACTTGTCGAGCTTACAGTGCCGTGGGAAACAAACATCCCTAAAGACCATGTATTCAAAGTGAATAAATACTATGACCTTACTAATGAACTAACCAAAAATGGCTATGTGGTTAGTTTATACGCGGTAGAAGTGGGTGCGAGGGGTATACCAGCAAAGTCTCTCTACAACCTGCTAAAAGACCTTGGCCTTACTAGAAGCGCAGTAAGCTCCATATTGGAACGAGTGTCCAAAGCTGCACTAGTAGGGTCCTTCCGAATATGGTTGGGCAGGGAGAATAACTTGAACAGAGGAGGTGAGTGTTGACGCGCGTCACAAAGGATACCCTTAAACCTACACCCGAGTCACAAGTCTCGGGCTCTGTTCGGAGTTTTTCTCTCAGCCACGCGATGGACCCGGCACCCGCACGGTGAATCCATGGAATGCTAAGATATTCGTCTCTCTGTAATTGTTAGGTATAATATTTTTGATGATATTTAGATAAAATTATAATAAATTTACAAGTTTTTATGAAAGACAAAATTATACAATCTAAACATATATTATAAGGTTTTACGGACAAATTAAATCCATTTTTAATCACAAATTAAAGACTTATAGTTATTTTAATAAAAATTAAATTTTGAAAATGAGTTTTTTGTTTTATCACTGTTGACATTAAATATTATTTTCGCAAAGGATAGTCACTATTACAGTGTAACATTCAAACAATTAGATTTTTAAAAGTTACTGTTTTTTAATGTATTTTTCCTATGTACAAAATATGTTACCTTTACAAACGATGACGAACGACAGATTACGATGAAATCAAAATCAAAATGGCGTACAACAAGATGGCGGCGGACGTGTGCGGCGCGCGCGACGCCAACGCCGACGCGGGGTTGCGGACACAGGTGCGAAACTCGTGGAAGTCCGCGCGCGTGATCGCACAGAAGTGGACGTGAACGCAGCTCGCGTCGCAATCAGACACGTCCGTCGTGTGGCGCACGCGCAGCGCTGTTAGGTATCTGTGTGAAACAGAAATGTATCATAATTAATTTGTCCATTCATTAGGATAGGCCTATTATACTAGTAGAACCAGGCCGCTCTCCTTATAGGAGGGGATGTTAAGCTTGTACCCACCAGTGTATCCCTATGTGTATTGGTGGGTTTAGGGTGATAATGTTCGATTATATAAAAATCATTATCAGTTGTTAATGATAGTAACCGGAACAGTGCTCTCCAAGGCACGGGAGAGTAACACCGTGACCTACCTCCAGGATTCAGAATTCAGAAAGAAAGAAAATTTAGTTCTATTTCATAGCCCAACCCAGTATTCGAACCTAGGACGTCGTGACCTTATGTCACATAGGATTAGCGCTAGAATGAAGAGACAGTCATTAATTAAAACCATATGAGAATTTCTTCTTTATTACGACCAATAGTCCCCTTTCTACCCAACGAGTCTTAAGAACTCAATCTTTTCTACGCTTCTCTACATTAATTCTAAAGATAACCTAAGATAAGATAAAATAAGACCTAGCCGCCGCTGGTCGCTTAGAACCGACTTCGTTGCTAGGCTCTAAAGACTGTAGAGACTTGTGTAAGGAAGTTGTAAGGAGTGAATACGAAAATGGTCTATTGAACATGGACCGCCCCCATAATTTTTTTGGTGATGATCCAGACCTCTTAACGTGAAGATTAATGAGACTTGTAAATATATAATGGTATCTCTAATCTACTTCATGCAAAAATTGATCTTATTTTACATATCGTCCTATAGAAATAAGCACTCATTATGTAAGCAGTATTCCTAAAATTATATCGCGCAGTTAACTGCTTTAAATAGCTTCATATGCGTTTTTTAGAGTAGTACAAGAAAACTCACTTGGTAAGTAATCCTCTGTCGTGATAATTCTTGATCTTCTCAGCTAGAGTGTCCAAGGAGGCTGCGCTGACTTCCCTCAGCCCGTAGTACTGCGTGAGGTTATACTCCACCGTCCAATGCGCGTCGCCCCTCGTGTTCGTTACATCTAAATAATACTGTGTGTAGTCTAATACCTGCAACAAAACATCGTCATCATCATCATCATCATTTTTGATCGGTGGTATGCCGTGATTCGGAGGGCCTGGATTCGATTCCTGGCTGGGCCGATTACGATTTTCTGAATTGATTCATTTATAGCTGAAGGGAGGCGGTCGTGACTAGTAGCACAATACAAAGACGTACCGCCAAGCAATTGAGCGTTTCGGTACGATGTCGTGTAGATATTGAAAGGGGCGTGTATTTCATCCTACTTTTAATAAGTTTGCCCGCTTCCATCTTAGACTGCATCATCTCTTATCATAAGATGTGATAACAGTCAAGGTTAAATTGTAATGAATAAAAAAATCATTAGACTATTTTAGTAGCCCAATGCAAAACCAGGCCTTTCTTCTTACAGAGGAGGGAATTTGTAATTTGTTATTCCTATACTAGGAATAGGGTTAGGGAATTCGGAGCCCAAACAAACTAGCTTTTTATGAAATTTTGTGTACAGGGTTTTCGGGGGCGATTTATCTTTTTAACTAGTTTTAATTTTTATAAAACGTATAATTTATAAAAAAATGCTGAACAATCTACCAGGTAGTTTTGTATATTTTTTACCAAAAATACTAAAATATCAAAGTGCCAAAGAAAAAAACTTTGGAGAAAAAGAATTTTGGATCTAAGTAATATTTTGAACAATATTTTTACGACAGAAATGCTGTGAACTTTGTTTTTAATATATTGCATGCCACCTTCCTGGTTACCTAGATAAACTAACAGTGATGGACAAGGTAGAGGGAAAACGACCACGCGGCCGATCACCTAGCCACTGGTCAGAACAGGTGTAGTCACTCACGGGCCTACCTCTTACAACAGCCATCAGAAGAGCAGAGGATCGGACTGAGTGGAACACCGTTACAAAAACACTGCAGTGTGGGCACGACCCTCAGTCATGAAGAAAACGAAGAAGAGTATAAAAATAATTATTTATATTTCTTTGGCTGGCACTTGTCTCTTTGATTTTAGTACGTTTGGAATGATCTTTTTTGAACGCTAAAAATAATCCTGTGACAGAAATGAAACCGCGCGTGGATACAACGTGTAGCACAAATAAACCACTCGATATTAAACATGTTTATCATGTTCGCATTATATGATGCTCGTTTGAAATCACGATTTATTTTTAGGTACCTTCATAATAGGCTACGTTGGAATTGGTTATGATAACTGAATATCTGGTATACAATGTTTTGCTAAAGTCCATAATTTTCACAAGATAATATTTATCACATTATATTGGATATATTGGATTTAAGATGACATCAAAATGATGGTAGGTCCAAACTGGAAACGCATTGCCAAGGACAGGAAAAAATGGAAAGTTTTGGAGGAGGCCTTTGTCGAAGGACAAACTGTACAAATGATTAGCAAAAAAAACAAATAACAGAAATAAAAGAAAACTTCAGTATTAAGCATTAATAAAATTGTAACAGCATTGTATGTAAAATTATGTATGTACAGGAATAAAGGCTTATTTTATTTATTTATTTATTTTATTTATTGGATTTAAACTATCACGAGTATTTTACATTTTATTAAAATAGAGACAGCTAAAACTCACGTTATCATAGTCGGAGTATGCCCGACTAGTTTCGAAGCTGTACGGGCTCATGATAATAGACCCTGTATAAAACAGCCACATTTTTCCGAAACTATAAGGACTATACTGTTGAAACTTGGTAAGTAGATGTAATCTGTGAACCGCGTTAAGATTTTCACACATAAATAGAACTTCGAACTGAAACTCAATTTTTTTTACATCAAACCCATACGTGTAGGGAATTCATGGGCGAGTCTCACTCGCACTTACCCGCTTTTTTCAGAGCTTTGCAATCAAAATTTTGGAGTGAGTAACTTGTGCAGTTGAAGATAAGAAAAAATATTGCAAATTACTAAAATACACAATTTGTTATTTAATTTTGAAATAAAGGTTCACACTAAATCGTAACACAATTGAGAAAGGGGAACATTTAAATTAAGCAACGTCATGTTCTTTACTTTATCAGATCCGCCTTCAGATTAACAAGGCGAAACGAATTTATTTCTCTGCATTTTGGAATCCTGAAATGGGATGTTATAGTATAAGAAGAAACACCTAAAACTTAATAACACTAGAGATAGAGTTAGAGGAGGATCATTTATTATAAAACGAAACGCAATATTTGAAGATATTTTCTATAAACTCTATTTCATTCAATTTTCATTTATATTGCAGATAAGAAAAATACGTAAAACTACGTCATCAAAACCCGATGCGCTGGTCGGTTCCATAAAAATTCCATTTACAGCGATCACTGCACGAAAAGTCATAAAGCGGCCGCGATAAATGCTGCGAGTGAATATTGAACTTTGGAAAAGATTTAAGCTCTCAAATTTATGGACGCGAGCTCTTCGCCTACTTCATCTGACATGGCATTTTATGGCTTAATTTTGTGTGCATTCCACTTAAATAGAGAATTAATAAAGCGAAATGATCCGAACATTTTTGATGATTTTGCAAGCGAATGGCGTACATTTTAATTTATGTATTTGGACACTTAATATCGGTTATTACATTTATTTATTTTTATTCATTACCATTTAGCCCTTGACTGTAATCACACCTGATGGTAAGTGATGATGCAATCCAAATGGAAGTGGGCTAACTTGTAAGGTTAGTAAGTTTAAATAAGTTGTACTTAAAGTAGGATGATATCTACACTGTTTTCGGTTTCTAAAAAACATCGTACTGCCATCCAACGAGCTAGACCATACCAATTTTGAATATCTTAATTGGCGCAGTCGGAAATCGAACCCAGGATTTCCACTTAATAGATCAACAGCGCATACCACTTCGCCACGGATACTGTCAAAACTACTTACAATAACTTTTGCTTTAATTAATTCAAGCAATCAAAGGCCAACTTGTCAAATTCAAAATCATTTATTTCAAGTAGGCTGTTTTACAAGCACTTTTGAAACGTCAAGTCTGTCAGTACGTAGTGACTCTACCACCGGTTCGGAAGGCAGATCCTGCGGAGAAGAGCCGGCAAGAAACTCAGCAGTTGCTCTTTTTAAAAATCAATGTTTTTTAAAAATCAATAATTTCCATTCAAAAAATTATAATTTTGGTTATCCCGTCTCGTGTGTAGAAAGAACAGCTGATTGCTTCCAAGTATCTTTGTCGTCAATAAAATCATTAATTTTATGGTATCCTTTATTAAGTATATGGGTTTTAACACTTTTTTTAAACTTTTGCAAAGGCAAGTCCAGTACTTCCTTTGAGATTATAAAATTATATACTCAGTCTCACAAATCGCAGTACCGGGGAAACTAATTTATGACTATGTCTTGAGATTCGTTTGTCAGTGTCATTAAATAAAAAAAAATATTATAGTCTTAAACTCACCTTTCCAGTATTAGATTCAAATTTATAAAGCCTCAGTCCCGGGTTCGATATGCTGCCGGCACCGCGCGGCGTCAGCGATGGTGCCAACAAAGCCCACGACACTGGTCGACCTGCAAATGAATATAGTGGTTAGAATTCACTTTTTCTGGACCATCCACCTAAAAGTATACATACTACTATAGCCCTAATAGCTCAATGGTTAAGAGGATGGGGTCAATATCGAGAGATTATGGATCTATTCACCCGAGTTCGAATTTTGTCGTACCCAATAAAACAGTTTTTCTAATTTATTATTAAACTGTTGTATTTAAATTAATCACAATAACGCCTTATTAGAGAGAGGATATGGAGCGTAGACCCACCACGCTGCTGTAATGCGGGTGTCATCCACGTTTCCTTTAAATTCAAGTATTTGAGAGCATCTTTACCTCTGATTTAAAAAATAATCAAGAATCCTTCGTTAGGTAATGCACAGGGTCCTTTTTACCCTGGGTACATCACAATAATAAAGCCCCTTGATTGCGCTTGATTGATTGATTTGACTCTGCCCACTTGACCATAGTCTAATAGTTCCCAATAGGAAAAACAAGTCTGTTAGTTTTATGAAGGACATCGTGATGGGATCAGTACTATATTCCTATGCCACGTTTTCCCATAATTTAAATAACAGAGTTTAACAGAGAAGTTTAATTAATATATACTAAGGTTACGTACAATAAGCAATTAGTAGTAACATAAACGCATATGAAAATCAATTAATTATTCCAGCTTAAATATCAGCATTGCGAGGCTTAACTTGGCACGGCAGCAGGTTGTCCTTTGTGCAACTTTGACCTTTGTATAGCGATATATGCAAGACCGTTGAGAACGAATTATCTAAGTCAAATTAAATGATTCTGTACAAGTTGACAATACGAAAGTATTTTTGAGGTTATTTTATTTGTTACTAAATTAATATTTCATTTACTGTTAAATGAAAACCAAATTAGGAAAAATAAAAAATAACATTATAAAAATGATTAACGTGTATTTATTATAGGATTAAATAGTTCTACTCGCTATAAAATAACATATTTACTATATTATGAGCTCTAGATGGATATTTTTACAGAGGTTTATTTATATTTTTATTGTTACAGACATAGAAAACTCTATGTTCTCTATGGTATCCATTTTTGCGACTTTATGGATAATAATTTAAAATTAGAACTATTGTAAAGTTAGAATATTAGCACCAATGGATTTACGTTAAGTAATTTAAGTAATAATTTTTATTTTGATGTATTTTATTTTTATAATTTTCAAATTTACATTAATAAATGTAACTTAGTTTTAAATCCTTCACGTCTCTATTCTGAATACAAACTTTACTTAGTTCATAAACTACATTTTAGTTTTAAAACCTCTATTATGACACCGTTTCATAATCTACTATTATGCAATGGTTAAATATTATAATCACATAATATTATGACAGGTATTACAACTCTTATGGTACGCAATTAGTAATGATTCAAACGTGTATGAAAATTAATTAATGTAACGTCTACATATTACATGAAATCATTTCGGTGCTGAGCTTAGAGCGTGAAAGCGTGTGTTCGGTGTTTTCTTTGTGTAAGTAATTTACTTAATTATTAATAATAGGCAAGTTTATCAAAGACAACACTCTATATAGCTTAATTAAGTGATGGATTTGGAATTCTTGAATTGTAAGGAAAGTTGATAAATAAATGAGCATTTTGCTTAAAATATATAGAAACTTTATTTAAGCACTTTTAAGTTAAAAAGAGGTAATATCTAATAAATCGTAGTGGACATCGAGAAATAGAGCTATACTTATAAGTTATAAAAAAATAAATTGGGCCAATTTGTTAACTAAAGACATCGTTACATACTAGCAAAAATGTGCGTCAAATATATACAATAAAATTATTATAAACAAAAACAAAAACCCCGACTGCCGACCGATTACAAGTAATGAACTGAAAAAAAAACAAGTATCACTATAATTATCTATATAAAATTCTAGACACTACATAGTTATGGTAAATCTTTTTAAAGTTTTACCTTGAACCTTACCTAGACTTAAGTCCTTCAAGTTTGAGGGAAAAAAGATTTAATATTTTAAGATAAGTACGTTTTTTATCTTTTAGTCTTACCTTCACTATAAACAAGTCTAAACGTGTCCGCATGTCTGTGCCCGTAGAACTGTCCAGCGATGACGTCACTATAAGCTCTAATATAGTGCAGCAGCCTGGCGTTGGCCGTGGGAGTCAGCTCCCCGCCGCCTGCCGCTGTGGAACTTCCGGCGTTGTGTCTCTCTTCCACCCCTGGGCCTGCATGGGCCACGAGGTATACCTTGAAGGTGAACATCGTCGTTAGCATGTATATAAAGCGAGCTAGCGGTATATATGTTCTGTTATCTTTGTTATTAGGGTTAGTCTAACTTTTTAGGAGGGACGTAGAGCTTTTAATCTGCAATCACACGAGCTTTCTGTGTGACGTAGTTGTTTCAGGTTTTGCTAAAGCTTTTTCCAAACTAAATCCAATTCAATACCGTATTCAAAACAATAAAGGTTTTTACAACAGTGTAAAAACATTTTTTTACCCCAGGGTAAGTTAGCCGATAAAGGCAACTCGCATGTGATTGGTTATGGGGTGTCAGGCCACTTATTAAACGAATAGGTACGATTCCCACCAAAAACGTTTTTAAATGGAAGGTTTGGTGTCAAGATGTAGAAAGAAAATAGGGAGGTGCGACCATTCTGCGTTGAATGTTGAAGAAAGTAACTTTTAATGTAATATAACACGATTGCTGTATTGTGAAAAATAGTAACAGAAATTGGAAGTAAAGTGACTGTTACGACAGTTGGAGTATTATTTACTACACTCGCAAATCCAAACTTAAAATTTCTTCCAAGTCAACCTAATTCCATTCAACAGAACCTTAGATTTGACACATAGGGTAATCTGCGCACGTAAAGCCGCGGGCGAGAGCTATGTATGATATAAGCGTGATTACTTCGCTATTTGGTATTCATGTCATAACTTCCCCGTCGTTTTGTTTCTGATTACGGATTGAGGCATCAGTTGTTTAGGCCTTATAAACATATTGCCTCCACGACTGCGCCTTTGTTTCAGAACGAGTGTTTCTCGACACTTGGTTAAGTGTATTGGTTTATTAGTATATTACATTGGTTTATTTATTTGTTGTGACTGTAAGTGGATTGACTACATCAAACGTGACGCAGAGAGCCGCTGGCCACAGGCGGCGTAGCATCGTTGTGCTTGGAGAGCACTAAAAAGGCCCATGTACGTCCATTGGTTGTTAACGATGATACTACTGCTTTGTTATTTACCTATTTTATAGTTTTTATCGAAAAAAAACGGAAGGGCCTTGAGTATGTAGATCTAACTTTTTACAGAAATTCCGATTTTGATAACTATTTTTTTATTAGAAAGGGCATACATCCGGTGTTCCATGTATCAAAATCATGAATATCAAAAGCACAATTTTGGAGGGACGTTACCGGGAATCGTGTCTGTATCGGTAGTGTTTTGGATAAGTGCCGTATAATATGCTATGACAGTATATCTAGTACGAGTACGTTACATCGCGATAAATCACTAAAAATACGAAATAAAACTTTTTAACTCTGGCACTTAGAGCGCCTTACCGCTAGGCCATTTTGCCTATTTTATTAGTTTTCACATACAAATATCTATGCTTATAAATAATATAACTAAGTCAAAAGTTAGTATAACATTATATTGTTTTTGTATACCATCTCTTTTTGAGTCCTAGCTGTATTTAGGATTTTCTGCAGCCACTCCCACTGCGCGCGCCCTTGATGAGGTCCGTCGTTTGTAGCAGCGCCCCCTGCCCACAGTACACTGTTTAGGACTACTAGGCGCAGCTTACTGTGTGACTGCTCTATTGTGTAGTAACCACCTGGAAATAATATCGAATTAAGCCTCAACAGTCCCGTGGTTAAGATCATCCAACCAGATTCAAATCCGTATGAGACTCCATTCCATTATTATTGTACCTATTTCTAGTCCAAGTGGATTGGAGGAAAAAATGAAAATATTGGCCATACTGGATCTTAAAGACAAGACATTAAAAATATATATAATTATAATAAGGCATTTTTTAAGCTTCCGTGGGAATATTGTGAAGTTTCATGACAAACTTTCGCCTTAATAATATAATACTCGTATCCGTAAGAAACTTACTCATATTTATATTACGAACGGGTTACCGTTAGATTAAAAAATTGGTTGTCTGTAAAGTCGATTTACTGACGATAGTTGAACGTGACATCGTCTTAAGAAAATACTGATGGAATGGTAGCATTTAATTGGTTATTAAAATGTTTAATTTAAGTATATTTTTATAAATATTAATTTAAATTAATAAAATAATTGATTTTGATTTTATAAATTTATATTTTAAATTTATAATAAATACATTAATTTTTAATTTAAAATTAACATATTTAATAATTATATTTAATAGACGGATGTCGAACGCTGCCGAACGCAAAGGCCGATTGTGCTTCTTTGTCGCTCGTTCCGCGCTCTCGATTGCACTTCAAGTCTTACATGGAACGCCTCAAAGCGAGGTAACGCCGCATGAGTCATGTTTTTTCGTGCGTGCAGCCGGCTCTATCGAATTATAAGACGTTGTCACGTCCAAAGATTTATGTTTATAAGCCTGTGCTTGACCATATACATGTCTGATGAAAATAAGTGATAAGTTGGAGCTCTTGACCGGAAAGGAGACTGAACAGAGTGAGTACTTCTTACTAGAGTTACTCCTTTAAAAACATGATAATGTACATATTGGGCATTGCATACATTATGGATTAGAAGTGAGGTCACAAAGGACTTGATTCCAGACCGTTAAATAAATTGTAATTGTAAATAAAATGTATTAAGTATTGTCTTTACCAGTCTTAAATGTATCTAGCGCCTCGGTCGGCAGCCATTGACCCCACATGTCCACCAGCTTCTTGGAAGGCGGTGGATCGTTGTGGCCCAACGCTGGGAACACGAACTGACTTTTAAAGGTTGTGCTGAGGATGTCGGTGACGTTCCTCACTGCCTCCAGTTTGATCTCGTCGCTTAGATGCTCCATCGATGATGACAGTATGTCCCTATTGAATAAAGAAATTGTTGTTTTAAGTTTTACTTGTGATTTTATTACATCTATATTTGATTGTACCTGATTGTAATTAATTGTATGGGGGCTACATTGTAAGGAGTAGGATACAATCCTCTGTTTACCCATACATTATCTTAGAAAAGAGTTTTTTTCGATAAAATTGAAATACACGGTAGCGAAAGCATGAATATTGTCGACAAAATTGTTTGAAAGTTGTTTTTCATAATGCGACAAATTTACATAAGTTATGATAAAAAAGGAAAAAATAAATGGGTTACAAACATTCAAACGAAGCATACATTTATAAAAACAATAGACATCGAAAACTATCAGACCCGGCCGTAATTCAAACCGAAATTCCGATTAGAAAGCGACCTCACGTCGTGCCATGAATATTGTGTATCGCCCTCTGTAATCTATGGCATGAGTGGCCACGATGCCAGCTGTTACGGACTATTATTCAGAATTATGTCCGTAATTCTGTTACATTATTGCACAAAATTTGGCCACACATCGAGGAATGGTGCACTGTTACATGGTACTTGTGATAACAAATAGTAGTTATTATATAAACTTAAATGTCACCAACACTTATACTTCCAGTAACATAATATAAACTTAGGATTGCCGTGTTGATTTAGCCTACCTGGTCTATTATGAGATCGAGGGGTGGAATCTAATTCTGAAACCTGAAGTCGGGATGTTAGTGGTGTTACTCCCCCGTAACGAACAGCTTGTTAAGCCTTCGATCCTGGTCACTATCAGCAACATTTGATAATGATAGTTCATTTATTTAAACATTATTACACTAAGGACAACGCCAAACGCGCATTGAAGCAACGTGGTAAGTTTAAGCTCCATATTATCTCTTCTCCTTTTTTTTTTTAAATAAAAAAAATATAATAAGAATACGAAAATTTTATATTATATTACATTGGACAGACACCTGGCCTTCACGGAGTTGGCTTCATTGTCAAAAAATGCTTAAAAGGCAACATCGTACATTTTAAAGGATTCTCTGAAAGAGTAGCTGTTCTGAGCCTTTCATTTGATAAATTAAACTTATCTCTCATACAAATATACGCACCAACCGAGGCTGCATCAGACGAAGACATCAGAAAATTTTATGAATCTTTAAATAGAGCACTCTCTATATCTGACCGGAAGCAAAACTTGGTCAAGCAAAGTCGGGTGAAAGCTTAATTATTGGAAAATATGGATATGGTACTAGAAACCATAGAGGAGAAACACTATTAGAGTTTGCATACGAAAATAATATACCCATTTTAAACACATTCTTTAAAAAAAAAGAGAAACGCAGATGGACCTGGCGATCGCCAGACGGCTCTACAAAGAATGAAATAGATTTAATTTTATCAAACCTCAAAAATAATATTACCAACATTGAAGCAATGGACTTACAGTTTTCGACAGACCACAGATTAGTCAGAGCAACTCTACAACTCAAAACGCCAAAGAAATCTAGAAAAAACTACTGTAATCAACCTAAAAGTCTGTTAATAAGGGAAGACGAAGTTTCCAAATACGTAAAACATCTGAGTATCTCTATCAATAATTTAACGCTATTAAACGGAAATACCTTTTTTTTTTATCGACTACAAATTAGCCCTTGACTGCTATCACACCTGATGTTAAGTGATGATGCAATCTAAGATTAAAGCGGGCTAATTTGTTAGGAATAGGATGAAATCCACACCCCTTTCGGTTTCTACACGACATCGTACCGGAACGCTAAATCGCTTGGCGATACGATGTTTCCTACAAGGGAAAATCTGTTCTTGTAGTAGATCGTTCATATGTTGAAATGATGATAAAATAACATCAGAAAGCAGACCATGTATAACCTTATCATACGTGTATAATAGTAGGAAAGTATTGTACTTTGCGTTTTTAAACCGTCTGTGAATCTCGCATAGATCCCCAACTACGCAACGGATTTTAAAGCAGTTTTCAATTATATATAGAAGTATTAAATAAGAAGGTTTAGGCAATAGTTCCTTAAAAAAGTCATCATTTTGGGTTTGCACACGACAATGTTATAGGCTTGACTAGTTATAAAAATTCAGACGGAAGAAATACAGACACAAAAACGTAGTACTTACTGAATGAAGTCAGCTTTCATTTTATTTACATTTCAATTAACATTTTAGCTACAGTGATTAGTTTTTGCTGCCAATTATGAATTACGTGCAACGAAATTAAAATTGTACAAGTAACCAGACGGGTCAAATGATTAATTATGCAATCCACCGTAAACAATCAATTTTTTACTGAACTAAAACAAACGACACGTAAAACTAATTAAAATGCCACAACTGCCACCATTTTGGGTAATGAACTAGTGTTAGCATGACAACTGACTTTATTTAAAAAGTACCTTTAATTTATAACCTGAAAATAATTTAATTGACAAACACTTATATATTTGTAACGACTTTATAAAGTAGTAGCGGACGCCCGCGTTTTCAACTACACATTTCCCGTAGCCGTGGAAATTTCGAGATAAAAAGTAGCTTGTGTGTTATTCTGATGTACAAACTATATTCTTGTAAAGTTTCATTAAAATTCATTCAGTAGTTTTTGCGTGAAAGAGCAAGAAACATAGACTCACACTCTTGCAAACTTTCGCCTTTACTATGATTCAGATACTAGGATAAATTAACAAATCCTAAATATTAATTTCACGCTGTTCTCAAGTATATTTTTATTTAAGAATTTATAGATCTGTAATTTATCCAGTCCATAGCACAAACTTTAGCTTGTTGGCTGCTTAATCATGGACTAAGCCAATCACAAGAAGCCTGAGTCTTAGGGGTCGCCATTGTGGCTATACGGTGCCTTACCGTTGACGAGGCAAGTACCCAGACCACACGTACTTTCTACGAGTGACAACAAGCTATCACAGGTATGTTTGTGATGACGACTATTGCTGTGGTTATGACTGTGTCAAGATGCCGCTCGGCCATGAACTGGTGGCCGCTCAAAAAGAGCGCCTCCACGAGCTGTCGTAGGTGTTTTCGCGGTGGCGGCCATTTCTGTGGCTGTGTGGCGACATGCTATTCACTAAGTAGGTATTTACCCAGTCCACACCACGAACTCCAGCGTTTCTGGATGCCGCTCGGCCATGAACGCGTTGGCGCTCGTATAAACGGCCACGAGCTGTCGCAGATGTGGTAGCGGTGGCGGCCATTTCTGTGGCTATGAAACGACATGCAATTCACTAAGTATTTACCCAGTCCACAGCACGAACTCCAGCGTGTCTGGATGCCGCTCGGCCATGAACGCGGTGGCGCTCTGAATGAGCGGCCACGAGCTGTCGCACGTGTGGTCGTGGTGGCGGCCATTTCTGTGGCTGTGTGGCGACTCGTTGCTGCCACGGTTGTGCTTGCAGCCTAAAAAAATATCATGTGAGATTCTTGGAAAGCGAACGGTATGTTGAACAATAGATATATATAGAGTAGTCATTGCTTCAATGTTACCATTGCGTATTTTGTATCTTGCGCCGTAGGTTTCCGTCTTTTTTTAAATATTATTTTGGTGCGATGTTAAAATTATTCATATTGTTTTCTTTTGCTAAAAAGTATTTTTTTACAATATCTGTTGCATGAAATTTAATAAGGTAGAGTATGCATAACTTGGCATTTAAACACTCGTGACATTTTATTAAATGCATTCATGTTATAAGAACCTCCATATTGCAACCGTTTCATTATCTACTTATTATAAACTTGAGTTATTAAATACTACATAGTAATTAATGCATCAAAAATAGATACATTACATTAACAACCTGTAACAGTATTGCCTATTTGGTATTCATCCATATCAAGTAAAATAATTGATGCAAAGGCAAGGTGTCTTCCCCATGTCAATGTTGTCATTCCTATCACATGTCGCTTATATCAAAATGCATATTAGAACATCGCTTCGGCTCGAGTTAGAGCAAATCTCGATGTTACGATTCTAGTTGCTCCACAACGGAAACGTGTAATGAATGGAAAGTGCCACTCGGCGGCTTTGGTGGCTAGGCGGGTCGCACACTCAGCTATACTGTTCGAATCAAATCGTTTACGAGAACAGAGAGGTGACTTGTAGGTATGTGTAGTTATACAGAAATTGAATATAAAATTTTTAAGACAAACTTTTAGGAATGTTCATAGTATGTGACTTGTAATATTTACCTTTAATTTTGACACCCATCATAAAAATAACTAATCTGTTAAGTTTTAGACACAGCCTAAACTTAAGTTATAATCGTTTTTTATAATAATAATAATATCTTTATTGGCAAGTAACTTACATGTAAAGTACAATTACAGTAGCAGTGACTCCCACACTAGGAGTGTGTGTGTGTGTGTGTGTGTGTGTGTGTGTGTGTGTGTGTGTGTGTGTGTGTGTGTGTGTGTGTGTGTGTGTGTGTGTGTGTGTGTGTGTGTGTGTGTGTGTGTGTGTGTGTGTGTGTGTGTGTGTGTGTGTGTGTGTGTGTGTGTGTGTGTGTGTGTGTGTGTGTGTGTGTGTGTGTGTGTGTGTGTGTGTGTGTGTGTGTGTGTGTGTGTGTGTGTGTGTGTGTGTGTGTGTGTGTGTGTGTGTGTGTGTGTGTGTGTGTGTGTGTGTGTGTGTGTGTGTGTGTGTGTGTGTGTGTGTGTGTGTGTGTGTGTGTGTGTGTGTGTGTGTGTGTGTGTGTGTGTGTGTGTGTGTGTGTGTGTGTGTGTGTGTGTGTGTGTGTGTGTGTGTGTGTGTGTGTGTGTGTGTGTGTGTGTGTGTGTGTGTGTGTGTGTGTGTGTGTGTGTGTGTGTGTGTGTGTGTGTGTGTGTGTGTGTGTGTGTGTGTGTGTGTGTGTGTGTGTGTGTGTGTGTGCGCGTGCGTGCGTGCGCGCGCGCGCGCGCGCGCGCGCGCGCGCGCGCGCGCGCGCGCGCGCGCGCGCGCGCGCGCGCGCGCGCGCGCGCGCGCGCGCGCGCGCGCGCGCGCGCGCGCGCGCGCGCGCGCGCGCGCGCGCGCGCGCGCGCGCGCGCGCGCGCGCGCGCGCGCGCGCGCGCGCGCGCGCGCGCGCGCGCGCGCGCGCGCGCGCGCGCGCGCGCGCGCGCGCGCGCGCGCGCGCGCGCGCGCGCGCGCGCGCGCGCGCGCGCGCGCGCGCGCGCGCGCGCGCGCGCGCGCGCGCGCGCGCGCGCGCGCGCGCGCGCGCGCGCGCGCGCGCGCGCGCGCGCGCGCGCGCGCGCGCGCGCGCGCGCGCGCGCGCGCGCGCGCGCGCGCGCGCGCGCGCGCGCGCGCGCGCGCGCGCGCGCGCGCGCGCGCGCGCGCGCGCGCGCGCGCGCGCGCGCGCGCGCGCGCGCGCGCGCGCGCGCGCGCGCGCGCGCGCGCGCGCGCGCGCGCGCGCGCGCGCGCGCGCGCGCGCGCGCGCGCGCGCGCGCGCGCGCGCGCGCGCGCGCGCGCGCGCGCGCGCGCGCGCGCGCGCGCGCGCGCGCGCGCGCGCGCGCGCGCGCGCGCGCGCGCGCGCGCGCGCGCGCGCGCGCGCGCGCGCGCGCGCGCGCGCGCGCGCGCGCGCGCGCGCGCGCGCGCGCGCGCGCGCGCGCGCGCGCGCGCGCGCGCGCGCGCGCGTGCGTGCGTGCGTCGTGCGTGCGTGCGTGCGCGCGTGCGTGCGTGCGTGCGTGCGTGCGTGCGTGCGTGCGTGCGTGCGTGCGTGCCGTCATATCTCTTGTGTCAGATAATAATTGACCTCTCCATGTTTGCGGCTTAACCATACGTCTAGCTTTGGTATAAGGCGGTAAGTCCACCGGCCATTCACCGACTCGTCCCACCTTTTTTGCCATCGTCGCATGCTATTTCGGCGTTCTGCTGTTTTTAGTTCCTCATAACTCAGACTACTTGAATCTTTTCGCCGGTAAAGGGCTCTCCGATAGGGTCGTTCTGACCACCGACGCTTTGGCACTTACATGTTCTGCCTGTTGCTTGAAATTGAGTCGAGCATCAATCATCACTCCCAGGTAGCGGATAAAAGGTTGAGAAGTGATGTCATGTGCTCCAACTCGTAGTGTTATGGTTTCTAGTTCTTTCCTACTTGTGACAAGAACTGCTTCAGTCTTGTGCTCTGCAAGTTTCAAGCCAGCCGTGTCCATCCACTGTCCGATTCTCTCAAATGCAGTGTCAAAGGCCAAATGTATTTCTTCAAGGTGTTTTGCAACTATCACTAAAGCGACGTCATCTGCGTACGCAACGAGTTTTACTTCCCTTGGCAACAATATCTTAAGAAGCCCGTCGTACATAACGTTCCACAATAATGGGCCTAGGACGGAACCCTGTGGTACTCCTCCAGTAATTTTATATTCTTTTAGGCCAGAGTCAGTGTCGTATTTCAGAACCCTGTCACTGAAATAACTTGCCACCATTCTTAGTAGATATTGCGGGACTTTCATTTCAGCGAGGGCTCTCATGATACAGTCCCACTTGGCGGAGTTAAATGCGTTCTTAATGTCTAATGTGGCTATTAAACAGTACTTCTTCGCACCCCCCTTCCACCTGGTTCCTGCGATCGCATCCTTGGCTAAACTAACAACAAGATCAATTGCCTGCAAGGTGGAGCGACCTTTTCGGAATCCATATTGGTTGTTGGAGAGTTGCAGTTCTACAGTGGCTTCAATTCTTCCATGGATAATACTTTCCAATATTTTACCCGCTGTATCCAGCATGCAAAGCGGCCGATAGGCGGATGGGTCATCTGGCGGATGCTTTCCTTTTGGAAGAAGTACCAATCTCTGTTGCTTCCATTTCAAAGGAAAAATGCCCTCTATGAGACATGAGTTGTAAGTGTCCAAAAACAAATGCGGCACTGCTTTGATGGCTTCCTTTAGCGCAATGTTCGGAATTCCATCCAGCCCCGGTGCTTTCGTATTCCCAATTTTGCAGCACACACCCATCAATTCTTTTTGCGTGATGAGCGGGATATTTCCTATTTCGTCTTGCTCAACCCGAATCTTAAAGGCTGGTTGTTTGGGAAAGAGCGTAGCTACGATTTTTTCCAGCAGCTCAGGACATGTGGGTGATAACATAGGCTGGTATCTCAGGTGGGTCATGACAATCTTGTATGGTCTACCCCACGGGTCGCTCTCTACCGTATTGAGTAGTTCGGTCCAGCATTGTCTTTTGCTTTCTTTGATGGCTTTATTCAGCATTCGGCGCGCGATTCTGTAATCTGTGAGCAATTCTTCTGAGTTAGGCCCGTTCCGGCCTCGCTGTGAAGCTCTTCTCTTGGTAAGGCATTCTTTTCGAAGAGCAGCGATATGATCATTCCACCAGTACACTGGCGGAAGCTGGCTCATCCTGTGTTTACGTGGCATACTAGCGTCACAGGCCTCAGTAACTTTCCTCATCATCTCTTCTGCTTTTATCGCGGCATTGCTATCACTAGTTGTGCTGCAGTCCAAGGCCACCTTGAAGGCATCTGGATCAAAGACGCTTACCTTCCAACCAATCGCGTTTGTCTTATTGTGATGTTTCTGGTTATTTTGACACGTATTTACTTCCCATACGATATATGCGCTATGATCACTAGCTGTATATGTCTCCAATAATTCCCAAGAATAATTCCTCTTAACGAGGCTGCTGGTGACAAAAGTAAGATCTACTATTGAAGATGATTCTCCTCTTGTAAATGTAGGTTTATTACCGTTGTTGAGCAGAACTAAGTCAAGTGTTGACATGGCCTCTAGAAGAGCTTCTCCTCTTGCATTTGTCTTTCTGCTGCCCCAGTCGATTGCCCAGGAGTTAAAGTCTCCAGCAATTGCTACGCGGGAACGCTGCTTTGCATCTGTTGTAAGTCGATCCAGGAAGTCCAAGAATTCATCAAAAGTAAGACTGGGTGGAGCATAACAACTGTAGACATAGATTCCTCGCAGCTGCGCCACCACAAAACCTGCTTCTGTACAACTAACACTACTCTGGAATGGCCATTTTCCACACGCCCAGATTACGGCTTTAGAGGTGCTATCTGTTATCCAGTGCTTAGTAGTTAGGTTTTTGTATGGCTCTGAGATAATTGCAAGGTCGGGCTTTATCTCACGTACGGTTTGCATGAGCAAATCGTGTGCTTCCTCACAATGGTTAAGGTTTATCTGCAATATCTTCATAATTTTAACCGTTTTTTCATGACCTTCTGGATTGCCTCCTTATAGAGTAAGCACCTGCTACTCCCAGCGATATGAGCACAGTTCTTAGTAGTGCCATTTTCGACACAGAGAGCACAACATGCTTCATTTTTGCAGGTAACGACTTTGTGACCTACTTTTCCACACTTTGCACAGCAACTGGATCGGTCTATTTTGCTCTTACAGTTAGCAGCGAGATGTCCATAGTGCCAGCACCTAAAGCACTTAGTAAGTCTTTCAACTGTTCTTATGCGGCAGTTTACCCAACCAACCCTGATCTTGCCGTTTTCCCCCATTACTTTTCGGATTATAGGCGTTGCCAGTGTCACCAACGCCGTTTGGGTGCCCCCATAAGCTTTACGCAGTGACTTGACGGCATCTAGCGTTATGATATCCGATTCTCCAACGGTCTTTTGTAGTGCTTCTAGGATTTCTTCTTTTGTGGTCATTTCGTCAAGGTCTCGGATTTCAATATCTTCTTGAGACCCTTTGCTGATAACTGTGGCATCATCCCCGAGAACATCATTGATGGCCTTTTGCAGGCCTTGGCCTCTATCTGTATTCTCCTTCGTCAGGATAATCAGCAGATCTCCTGTAGCTGTCTTGCGGATCTTATCAACCGAGGCTCGAACCTGCTCATCAGGAACATCTCTCTTGACCCGACTAAGTATCTCAGCATATTTCTCCTTTTCCTTCGGGCGGACAATTAGTGCATTAGGCCTATTCGTTGCAAACTCTTGCTTCTTGCGTTTAAGTGTTTTCTTTTCCTTCTTTGTTAACACTTTCTGCCAATCGTTTGTTATCTTTTTATCGGGAAGTTGCACTGTTTCCTTCACGGGTGGATTTGTTCCTGCCTCCTTCCTCTTCTTCATTTCATTGGTAATTTCTGGTGAAGTTCGCTTCCTCCGTTTAGCTTTGCGAACTTCGCGTTTTGCTTCAGAAGTGGATTCACAATCAGTATTTATCTCCGTGTCCATTGTTGTAGTCGTCTCCGTAATGGTTCTTCTTCGAGGTGTTACTGGTTTGCTCATATCCTCGGGAGCCGAGATAATAGGACCTTGGTAGGTAGTTCGCGCGTCTTCCATTGCTTTTACTCTTCTATAAGCAATACTAATGCTGGTTACCTTGCTTTTAATCTCTTTATGGACGTTTGTTCTTGGCTGGACAAACTCCTGAAGCTCACTAATAAGCTTCTGGAGATGTTCCCATGCCTGCATCCTCTTCGTGTCAGCGCTTGTATCTGTGGCTTCTTGTTGGGCATCTTGCCCACTTTTTTCTCCTATCTTTACTTCAGTTTGTTTTATAGTTGTGTTTTCCTTCATTATGGTCCCAGAGTATCTTTTAGGAGTAATATGAAATATACACCCCTTTCAGTTTCTACAGGACATCGCACCGGAATGATTAATCGCTCGGCGGCACGTCTTTCCGGCAGGGCGGTTACTAGCCACAGCCGAAGATCCCCATGTGCCAGACGTCCACTTCTATCGTGTTCCAAAAGGCAGGAGTTCGAAGCCGAAATTGTCTATGGAAATGTCAAAACTTATAAAATGTGGCAATATTGCTTGTCCGTCATTGCCTTTTGACACAACCAATCAGCTGATTTGTTATTGTTTGTAACTGTCACTTACGTGGTCAATAATTAGTAATTAGTGGATATTTTAAAATTTAAATACTTTTGCCTAATTAACGGTTTACGTAGAAAAAGTTACAGAGTATTGTGAACAATATCAACTAGGAGACTGCCACAAATTAAAGTTAAAAACACTATATATGTTTGGCACTGTCCAAAAGAACTGTTAGTCCGTACTTTATAACAATAGCATGTTTAGGTCGTGAAAGTGAAAAGTTAACGAGACACTAAGTAAAATTTTCGTTACACTGTGTATTTGACGACACAACGACACTATTGAGGATAGACACACAAAGTATCCGATCAACAGCAGTTCGGACGCAAACACACCATTATAACACAATAAAAGTTCGTTTATTTCGTATTATAAAAAGTTCGATTCAAAACCGGCCTACAGGACACGTCCGTGGCCATCCGCGGCAAACCCGATGTGTTGTGTGTGTGTGTTTGTTTGTGTTTGTGTGTGTGTGTGTGTGTGTGTGTGTGTGTGTGTGTGATTTAATTACTTAATCGTTTTTTATGTAACTTATATATGTAAATATTCAATTACATTCAATTTTTTTATTTGTAGACCGTAGTTTCATATTATAAAAATCTTACAAATAAAACATTAAAGCATACAATCAGCCATAAAACTGCATGCAAATGTACGCATTAATAAATTGAACTACATGAACATTACAATTCCATGTTAAATTACAATTGTATGTAAGTCCATCAATATTTAATATTTTTTGTTTCTCTTATTTATTTCGCTTTTTGGAAGTGTACCAGACGTAGGAACAGGTTGTGTAATAGGCATATTGACTGTATGGCAAAATATTATTTGTTGATTAGGCAAATTAAATAAAAGCATTTAAAAAAGTTAAACTAGGTAACAAAAATACCAATTTCCCATTGAAAATAACAACCAAAAGACGCAAACCTTGTATGCCACTATCTTTATGATAAACTCTTTTCATGACACATGTCTCTATACCAAACTTCCATGTACTCATATCGATTTGACTCTTGCGACATGATTGCTTAGAAATGTACATATCTCGTAGTTTCAACTCGTACATTTGTCATCTCTAGACATTTGCGAAATAAATGGATGCTTTGTTTTAAAAACTTGAACTTTTCTTTGGATACAAGTACATTTATCATGTGGAGACATTTATAATGTGAAACAAAATGTTGTTTGCTAGTTCTTTTGTCTATATTGCCTCATTAGTAGTAGTTTAGTGTGTTAGATGTAAAAACAATTTTTTACTAGTCTCTTTGTGGCACAAAATTGGGAAAGTATTATATAATCTTGCAGCTTGCAGCAGCGTAGCTTATTTATGCCGGTCTAAGCATCGAAGGATATTACTGTCATTGTTATGAGGCCTTTGCCTTAAGGTAGCCGCAAGGCAGTGTATTGTAAGACGTGTAAGTCTGCTTAGTTAGAAGTTGTTCTGTTATAGGTGATGATTTTTCACTTATCCTAAGGTGGGCCTTTTATTTGTTCTGTCAACTATTACTTACCTATTAGCATTATGATTGGTAGCTAGTTAGTTCTATTTTGGCTAGGGATTATTATCCCTAACTAAATCGGTCGATGTTTCGAGTCCTTGAAGTCAAAATATTGAAGTAAATTGGTTTTATTAATAAAAATATATTATCATTAACAGCCTGCGATCGGAGTGTAGGTTGCTTTGCTTTTTGTACAGTACTTAAAGCTGATGGCATAGCGCGTGAAACAAAATTCGACAGTGCGTGTCTCGACGTCATCGTATTTCTAACATGGTACTGTAGATAGTGAGATATAGAAATAAGTTGAGACTCGCACTGTTGAATTTCGTTACAGAATCGACATGCTGATCATTTACTAGTCGTGACGTGCCACCCAATCGGCACAATAGAGTTAGGTAATATGGAGTATACCTGTTTACTTATATTGGTGCACAACATCTTCTACATAAATGAGCTATTTATGATGCTTAAGATAAAATTAGTCGTAATTTCGGCTATCAAAGTTTGTTAAAAATCAGTCATATTAATATCATGCATGATTTTCAACTTGACGGTATTGGATTCTCGGTTAGGACACTAGCTGCGATAGCCTAATAGACGTGTGTTCGGAAACCGTCTGTTTCGCGATTTTTGATATTATGTTTATATTCAAAAATTTTAAATTAGTCTTATAGGCCAAAACACAGTAAAGGACGCTATATTACTACTAGTATTAAAACGCAAACAACATATTTAAAATAAAACTGTTTCTTAACATGCCCACAAAATGTAATATCGTCAAGTCACGCTACAGCATATAAAAAGTTAGAATATAAATATGTTTGCAGAACTAGACGAATATTTTATATTTAACTTGGTCTAACAAAATCTTTGAGGCACGCCATGGCATAAATATTATTATGTAATATAAAATAAATAAATATTATAGGACATTACAAACGTCGCTACAAAGCCCACAAGTAAGCATAGGTAGCATGTGTTATGAGCACTGTAAAAACTGATGAATATTTATCATACATAAAGTTATAATATATATGTATGTGTTATTCCTATATATAAGGTATATTATTGTAAAGTATCATTAAAATCCGTTCAGTAGTTTTTGCGTGAAAAAGTCACAAACTTCTATCCATCCATACTTATAAATTTTTGCCTTTACAATATTATTAAAGATCTACTGACTACGATGAATCACGAATAACTAAGGAACCCAGCCTTTAAAAATATTTTGAAAACAAAAAACGTAGTATTGATATGGAGACTACAATATCATTTTATCAAACGACACATTTTTTGATCTCATTCTAAAAGGATGTCATCATAAACGCTCGTAACGATCTCGTAGCGTCGTAGCAAATCACGTAGAGGGTCTACAATTCACCGTAGCACATGTAACCGTTCAAGCGCGAGGAATCGATACACTGAGCATTTTGGAGCGGAGAAAATTATCTTTTTAACAAAGAGCAACACGACCTTAAGTGTGAGATGCTTTGCAATTATCTCTGATGTAGTATCAGACAGCTTGGTCTAAAAATCAATAACAAAAAGTGATTACGAAAAATATTAAGTTCTTGTTTTGAAAACAATTATATGATTATTGTATTTTAAAACATATAGAAATATATGCAGTTTAATATAATATATTAGACCAGTGTAAAATTAATTATTATTTTTACACTTTAATTATAACATACAAAAATTGCAATTACAATTCTTCAACCATGTTAAAAGTCATACCATATTAAAAACTAATTGATAGAAAAGACAGATATTGGTTTTTGCATGCTGGGTCCATTTTCTAGGTAATGTTACACACTACAGGTAGGTATACACATTGCGAGGTATTGTGTACATATACCAAAAAAATTGTAATGACGAGTGGCATAATTTATAAATAAAAATTATTTCTTGCTGTTTCTTTCTTTTTTCTCTCATTTAATTTGGTGTACGAAATAAACATCAAAGTAAGCAAAGGCTTCGAAAAAGGCTAAGATAAATAGTCTATGGTATTGTTGCATAACGATGATTACAACCTAATTTGAAATAGTGTACAGATTAGCGGTAGCATTATAAATATAAAATAGTTTCATGGCGATAAGGATTATTTTATCTAACTTTTTAAAGTGAATTATTATCATGATGTCCAATTACGATATCAATAATAAACCGTTATTTTTTATAATGAGTGTGTTATTATTGTTTTTAGTAAAACGCAGTAATGATTTGTCGTACAGCGTGACTACACGAATGTCAACTCTCAAACTTGTGATTTTATGAGTTTTCAACGTTCATTATTGAGTCGGAGGTAATGTTGCAGATTTTTTGTAAAACACTCTATTTTTCGGTCTTCAAAAAGAATTCCCGATGTGAATTTCACTTTAAATTCTTTAGATGCAAGAGAATATTTTCATTTACAAATAAGGTAAGTGGAAAATGTAAAAATATGATATTTAAAAACAAACTTCGCTTAATTAATTTTACATTAGGTGCACAAAATGTTGAATAAAAATATTTAACAGTATTTCAAAAAGTCCGCACAGAGAAAAATGAAACGGCGGAATACAAACCAACTTTAAATATTAAAAGTAAATTTTCGGTTTCCAAACTCACCTCTATGGAACTCCTGGGAGTTGTGGAACGGGTCATAATGAAGATCGGTGATGTGCCAAAAGTAACCTGGAAAGATATTTCAATTTAATATAAACAACATACTAACTTTATAAATGCGAAAATGGGTTACTTTGTTTATTTGTTACGTATTATTAAAACGGCAGTAACTCACGTCACTTCTGTCTGTCGGTCTTCAGTTTGCTACACACTGCGTATAGAAGCGAGCTTATGACTAAGGACCCCATATAGGTTCATTAGTGTCGGGAAATTTCGACAACAATGATGTGAATTTTAGCCGTTTATATTTTAATAATATGGAAAATATTTGCGATACTTTTAATTCTTATGTTTGTTACGTATGTCTATGTAACTATTGTACCGATCTGGATAAAATTTGATACTGAAATATATTAATTACATCCTGAAAATGGATAAGTCTGTCAATGGAGTACTACGATAACAGTATTTCCTCTATATAAAAGAGAAATTACTTAGATTTAGATACAGATTAGTTGCTTAGACCAGGATACTTTATTGCAGGTTGGCGAGCTTACAGTTAGAGTTCGAGTCATCTTAGGTTTCTTCGAGGTATTTTATTTGTGATGCAAAACTACACTGAACCGAGGAGGCAGTTAGTATTTTAGCTGGTGGGAAGCTACGGCCGTGGCTAGTTACTATTCTTCGGAAATGGGTTGTGGACTTCATCCTACTCCTAACAAGTTAGCCCGCTTCCATTTAAGATTACATCATAACTTACTATCAGATGTAAAAGCAGCTTTTTTTATGAGTATGTATTTAATGAACAAAAAAAGATTTTTATTTAATGCAAGTTAACTTGTAATGAACAAAACAGATTTCCAGTTTACAAGCAAAGTTAAAGGAAAAAGTTAGTATTTAAAGTAAACTTATTACAATAAAGTTATTTTATTCGCTATTTAATATTCCTATCGCAAGTTTGTTTTTGTTTTGTTTCTGATTATCAAACAAATCCCCGGTTATTGTTTAGGCCTTATAAAAATACTGGCTCCATTGCTCCGGCCATTTTGCTCGGAAACTTTTTTTAGGACCGAAAACTTTGTTGCCGTGCACAAAACATTTTATGGAAATTTTATTAGTGGGTATTAAAAATGTACGTTTCGCTTTACTCCGCTTTTATAACTACTTATTTGAAATTGTTTTGACGCGATGTTCATAAAACTTGATGATCTTCTATAATGCTTACATAAAACGTTAAAATATACGATGTCACAGACTAAATGTTTTCTAAGTTGTTTATAATAATCAGTTCAACAACTAGCCTTTTCCGAGTGGAAAACTTGACCCATGATTTTCTTTATTAGAAATTTTGACACCATAAAAATTACCTGGGTGTTTTTGTATATTGCCATTTTTCTGGCTTTGCATCCACATGGCTTTACACAACGTTTTAATGTCTACCACTAATAATGGTGATAGCATGATGTTAAATTATAACCTTCCCCAATAAACGGACTATCCAAACCTAAAAGATTATTTTAATTGTGACCAGTACTCGTAGTTCTTGTGATTTCCTCATTGTCTCTAGACTGCTCTATAGTGTTATAGATGAGCAACAAAAAAAAGTATGATTTCCTGCGCATACGCGGCGCTTGCTGTTTTTATCATTCCAGCTCTCTCTCTTCAAATTTACTGATTTGGCTTATGTGCACCATCCATCACTTAGAAGTAACTCGTTAAGTTGGTGACTTTCGATGTTTTGCGGATCTGCTCATTTCAGATTCAATCACGCAGAGATACTCCGACCATAGCTCATTTACTCGCCCGTTAATGACTCAATTAGTATTGTTCTACTACTTCCCCAAACAAGCTCTATCAAAAAGAGCTCTAGTATTACTAAAATAATACCTATGAAACGTCAAAATGATCTGTATGTGTCTAAATCTACCAGGCTTAAAAGGCTTATTATAAAAGTTATTTGTTGACTTCGGCAAGAGATTTAACAGTTCGTGATTTTCACTAAAAGGAAAACTTACTAATTTTAGCGTGCGTGAGGTCGAGCCACAACAGGCTGGTGATGTAGAGAGTGAAGCTGCTGGGAGTCATGTTACGAGGTTACATCGTGGGGTGCTGGACTTGCCACCATCGTCTCTTCACATTGCCTGTGGACAAAATTACACTTTTAGCTACTTACTAAACACGCGTAGTTTTGTACGGGTATAAGTTGATACGTGCTTTTTCTCGATTTTATATTATGAGTAATGGATGCATGTTCTCAATTATTATTTATTAATCAATTGATTTTTAACAATACAAGGAATCTGGTTAAATTTTGTAATGGAGATAGATTTTAACCTGTAACATAGATTCTCTCATCTCGATACGGGAACGACGCATTAAAAAGATACAAATGATACAAACAAAATTTTAAAGTTTGTTTAATTGTATATTGTGGGGTCAACATTTCGAATATGCTTTGATTTAAAAAGTATATCAATTTTTTTTATAACAACGTCATTTTTAAAGCCGATGTAAAGCAGTAGCAAAACAGATGTAACCGAAATCAAAATTTTCCAATGACATTCGATCTGAACGAGGGTTGATTGACGAAATGGTCGTACGAAACATTTTTTTAAAAAAATCGATAAGCTGATTCTGAGTCGAACAATTTTTATGTTTAATTATAAAATAGAACATATACATTTAAAAAACAAAACAGCCATTTTTTGTGGATATCAATTTAAAAGTTTAATGTGGCCAATTAAAATTTGTTACAATATCAATAAAACTGATCAAACACAACCCTTGCGTGTTAAATGGAAATCAATTTGTACGTAATTGATAGTTTCTGTACTACAAACCGCAGTTTCAAATTTATAATATTAGTTTAATACGCATTTACCGGCGATACGCGTATAACGGATTAAATTATCTATTTATTGTAATAACCACATATTGGCGAATCAAAATCTGGTGTTCTCATAAATTATTTTGAGGAATTAAAATTTATTAAGGGGTAATATGCTTTTTATAAGGATTGAAACGAAAATTCCACAATGGAAGCAATTTTATCGTTATCATCGCTATCAGCCTATTAACGACCCACTACAAGGTCAGACATCCCTCCTTGTTGTAGAGGGGATTTGGAGCGTAGACACCAGCACCCTGTTACAATGTTGGTTAGCGGGATTTTTGATATTTGATTCTATCTTTATCTTTGTATAAGCGCCGTTCTACTATCAGATCCATAATCAAGTCAGTCATCCAAACTTCTTTTTTAATAATCTTAGAAGCTAGTAGGATACTTTTCTGTATATCGGAATTTTTTTCTTTGTGGCTATCTCAAATTTCTTCTTCGTTTTCACTGATCTGTGTGCAGTTTTTTATCGCCCACTCATTAACCTCCGTGTGTACCAGTCCTTTGATGTTTGTATTTCTAAGTTTATTGCATTAAGTTTGTTGCATCCCTGTTCCTCAATAATTGCGTTAAGCCTTTGGTCCTATTAACGTATGATAGTGGTACATATCATCATCATCATTATCAGCTTAATAAAGGCCCACTACAGGGCCAGGCCTCTCCTTATAGGAGAGGGGATATAGAGCATACACCCACCACGCTGCTCCAATGCGGCTTGGCGGGCTTAGGGTAATAATGTTTCATTTATTAACGATCAGATGTTGATAATAGTGGCCGGGACCGACGGCTTAACGTGCTCTCCGAGGCACGGGGGTGTAACACCGCCAAGTTCCAGACTCCGGGCTTGGAAAGTACTGAATATTTCATAGAAGAATGAAAAAGCTCAGAATTATTCCGTTACCCGACACAGGAATCAAACCCAAGACCTCGTGATCGAAGCCACATAGGCCAACTACTAGACCAACGAGGCAGTGGTACATAATTATATTGCCACACATTCATTCTTGACCTGCCAAACCGCGTTGGACCATTGTAGTGGGCCTATTAACTACAAACTCCCATTCTTATAAAAAGAGAGACAACAATAAACATAGACTGTACATATACAAACGTACTGAAGTCTTAAAAATACTTGTACGTATTACCAACGCCAAGATAGCGAAGTATTCCACAACATTATTTTACATCATTATTCTTTCCGATATTAAGTCAACCTTGTTACGAGTTGCTCGTGATAGGTGCGGCTCCAACTTTGATGCGAAAAACACATCGGTATGCCTTAGGGCGTTTAGGCACGGGGATTACTGCAATTAACATACATAATATGTATGTATAAGGATGAATTATCTTACGATTCTTAATATATTGTTTATAGTAGTAAGAAGTAGTATGTATTATTTAGGCAATACATATTACGAGTAGAAAACAAACGATAAAATTTATAAATGCGAAATAACAAAATTTAAAATCATATATTTCAAGTAAGCTAATTATAAGCACTTTTGAAACGTCAAATCAGACTATTTGTAGTGACTCCACCATCGGCTCGGAAGGCAGGTCCTGTTGAGAAGAGCCGGCAAGAAACTCAACAGTTGCTCTTTTAAAATCATTAATTTTTACAATATCAACTGTATTGTTACATAAAATTATTTATTCTACTATTTGTGTGAAATTGAAAGCTGATCCATTTGCCTCTCAACCTCTATAGTATAATAACTTAGACTCGGTGAGTGAGTTTTAATACATTGCTTAAAAACAATAATACATAATACTATTACGAGTCAGTCAGAGCTTCATAGCGATTGACTTCAATCTGACCTGATGGTAAGTGCTGATGCAGCTTACGGTGGAACGCGCTTTCATAAAAGATGACTATTCACTCCTGACTTAAAGATTCCCATACTTTAGGAAGCTGGAAGGGCATTCCAATTTAGCAGTGCGTATGAGTAATGTGGAGCTGTACCGCTTAGTATCAAATCAAATCAAATCAAAATCATTGATTGCGAATTTAGTTGCAGTGAGTTACGTACTACAAAAAAAGGTATTCCGACAATTTACAGCATGCAGTTATTGTTTCGGTATCATTTTTAGTTTCATCGATTTAAATCAAAATAATTGTATTGTCAAATTACTAATAAACAACAATATCAAAGGACGCAGTTTTCGATCAACAATAGTTGTTGATAGAAGGTCGCAGTAATAAAAATAAAAAAAAGAATGTGTGCGTGTACTAGCGTACACTCGTAAGAAGTAAAACTTTTTTATGACGTTATTTTTCAAAAAATAATTTACTATGTGCAACTTTACAGAAATTGGTTAAATAAAGTTAAATTAGATAAAGTTTAATAAAAGGCTTTTATTATCATAGACAAATACAAATTCTAAAATTATTTCATTTTAGCTTATTACTACAACGATTATTATTGAATTTCATGAATTGTAATAGAATTATTACTATCTTTGATGTCGTAATTACTTACTTTTTTTAGAAATTCACTGGAATTAGAATGAAAATAAACCCTTTGATTTTGCTGATCACTTCAATATAACATATATATATATATATATATATATATATATATATATTTATCACGTCATATCCATAAGTCAAAGATGGCGCGTAACGGAAAAATGTGACGCGTAACGAAAAAATGTGACACTAAATTTTTTTCCAACCCCGATAAAGAAGTTTCACTTCAATAAAAAATGTTACAATGTCGGAAGATAAAAACAAACTGTCGTAGTTATTAATTAATAAATAAAAATTTTAACTAATTATTATTAGTTTTAGCTATTTACTAAACACGCGTAGTTTTGTACGGGTATAAGTTGATACGTTCTATTTCTCGATTTCATATTATGCGAAATGGATGTATGTTCTCAATTATTGTTTATTACTCAATTGATTTTGAACAATACAAGGAATCTGGTTAACACGTTCCCTGTGCGTGCACCACATGTGGGTCACTGTGAGGTCACTCTGACACGTGCGTGCACCACATTTGGGTCACGACTCCATACAAATTTGAAGCCTTTTTATAGTTTACACGTGTGATTTATTTTAATTTTTTTTGCATACACGTGTGAACAATAAACTATAAAAAAAGTTTGCTCAAAAACCGGGCAACATTTTTATAAGGTTGTCAGGAAATAAAAGCCTAAAGTGACTAAAAATAAATGAATGTTTTTTTTTTGTAATATAGGATAGAAACAAAAAACAAATGTTTTGCATTAAAAAAAATTTAAAATAAAGATTAATGACAAATAATAAACAAAGAAAGTACAAAAAATAAACAAAGAAAGTAAGATTGGTACTTTTAATGAGACGCATTGTAACATGAAAGGCAGAAGGCTTTCTTGCATTGGATGCATTCCGTATCAGTTTTCCTAGCTTTTGTTCTCGCCTGGGTTGCAGAGCATCCTCCTTCGACTAGGGCTTTATAGCACCCAGTGCAACGCCTTCTCGTTATTTTATCCATTCTTCTAGGGATTTTTGTAAGGTTATGGCTGGATATGGCTAAAGATCTGGAAGTAGATGATGTTATCGTCGATAGCCCTCGAGAAGGCGCTGCATCTTGTATGTTCAGGAGACGTTCTATTATAATTTCGTTACCTTTTAGTACTGGCATCTTATTACGATGATTTAGGTCCTTAAAGATTAGCACTGCATTTATAACAGCTATCTCCATCAGGTCACCAGCAATTTTTTTGTACCAAAAACAAGTTTTACGAACAGGTGAGTTATAGCTAGCAAGTTGATCTGCTACATCTATACCTTTTTTGCCCCGATTATACTCTAATATAATTTTTGGTTTCAGAATTGGCCTATAACCACTGGACATCTCCAGCTGATGATCATGACGCGTAGACATAACCAAGACGTCCCGCTGGTCTCTCCATTTCAGAACCGTCAATAAATTATTTTGCTTCGCAGCAATTTCACCTTTGTTTAGGCGTGTATTGATCACGTCTTGGGGAAGATAGCGTCTATTTCTACGAACTGTTCCGCAAAAATCTGTTTTATTTTCTTTTAAATGTTTTGCAAGTGCAATGCTACTATAATAATTATCGGTTACTAATAATCTACCTTCGTTTAACAGTTCTCTAGCCAAAACAACTACCGTGGAGCCTGGTTTGTCAAGACCTTCAATCGTTTTATCTTCTCCTGAATGTACCTTATAACTCCACGTATAGCCAGTATCCGTGCATAATTTGTATATTTTCATTCCGTATTTACTTTTCTTTTGAGGATTATATGTACGAATATTCAACCTTCCTCTAAAAGCAACCATAGATTCGTCTACAGCAACTGTATCTCCAGGTGTAAATATCTTTCGCGAGTTTTTGATAAAGAGATCTATCAATGGCTGTATTTTGAAAAGCCTTCCTTCATGTCCATCTAAATTGTTAGCAAAATGCCAGCATCTCAAAATAAGAGTAAACCTGTCATACGTCATAGAAATCTCATGGAAAAGCGGATGATAATATAACTTATTTGTTTTCCAATAGCATTCTGTTGTGGGAAAGTCAACTAATCCTGTAAATAAGTAGACACCAATGAATTTTCGCATTTCATTGGCAGTAACATTCTTCCAACGTCTTAAACGGGATTTTGGAAATAATTCCTGTTGTTGCTGTAACTGTGCAGCGTATATATTGGTTTGATCAACCATCAGTTGTATCATTTCTTCATCTACAATAGAGCAAAATATAGTCCACAAATCAGTACTACTGTCGAAGACTTGATTTTGTCGTTTTCCTTGATCAAAACCTGTAAAAACTTCTCTTTGTAAAGGTCTTATCTGAGAACTCCAAACACTAGATTGATAAGCATAGGTAGGGGGTTGGCGAGCGGCAGTTTCGATTCTAGGCAACGTAGCAGGCGAGGTAGTAGACTCGTTAGTAATAAGCATAGGGGTTAAAGCACGTTCAGGTAATGACATGCTGTGTTCCTCAACCACGGGCGTAGGCAGCTCTTCAATGCCAAGCAATGGTGGCAGGTGTTGTTCTGGCGAGGACACGACAGGTTGTTGGAAAGTAACGGAATTTGAAGCGAGTAGGGAGTCAGTTTCTTCGGAACTATGAACAATGTAGTTTGTAATATTATCCACTGTTTCATCATCTTCATTTGGTATTGCATCCAACTCACCAGATAAATTTGTTTCCTCCAGTTGCTCGACAAGATCCTCTTCACCATCACTATCTTCTAAGATTCGCCATAACTCCTGTTCCGTCAATGATAATAACGGTATTGGTCTTGAACGTTTCATGACTAAACAAGGTGATGAAAACAAAAAAGAAAAACCAAATGCGCACGAGCCGGATTTGTGAAAGTATTTGCATGTAAAAGTAAATCAGATGTTTGACAGTGACTTTGACAATTAGATTTAGTTGTTCACAGTTGTAATGAATGCGTTCAGTAAAAAATAATTTGTTTTTATTCTTATACCGTGTGTTGTACACATATGTGGCAATAAATGTATAGTTCGTACGTGGGTGCACCACATGTGGATCAATGAATCTATAGCTAATACGTGAGTGTACCACATGTGGGTCACAAGTTTTTTTTAAATTTTTAAACAATTAGAGGGTTTATATTTATATAATTTATTCAAAATTATCATTACATAAGCCTCTCTTAACATATTTCCACAAAACGTGTTTGCACGTGAGGGGCTCCTCTCACACTTAGTAGCTGCACTGTTAACGTGTTAAATTTGTAATGGAGATAGATTTTACCCTGTAACTGATACGGGAACGACGCTTTAGAAATATACAAATGATACAAACAAATAAAACTGTAAAGTTTGTATAATTGTATATTGTGGGGTTAACATTTCGAATATGCTTTGATTTCGAAAAGTATGTCAATTTTTTAAAACAAAGTCTTAAAGTCGATGTACAGCAGTAGCAAAACAGATGTAACCGAAATCAAAATGTCTCCAATGACATTCGATCTGAACGAGGGTTGATTGACGAAATGATCGTACAATACATTTTTTTTTAAAACGACAAGTTGATTCCAGTGAATGTCCACGAGTATTATTTGCGCTTTATTTTAACCAATGTCGAACAATTTTTGTGTTTAATTATAAAATAGAACATAATATAAATTTAAAAAATAAAACAGCCATTTTTTGTGGATATCAATTTAAAAGTTTAATGTGACCGATTAAAATTTGTTACAATATCAATAAAACTGATCAAACACAACCCTTGCGTGTTAAATGGAAATCAATTTGTACGTAATTGATAGTTTCTGTACTACAAACCGCAGTTTCAAATTTATAATATTAGTTTAATACGCATTTACCGGCGATACGCGTATAACGGATTAAATTATCTATTTATTGTAATAACCACATATTGGCGAATCAAAATCTGGTGTTCCCATAAATTATTTTGAGGAATTAAATTTTATTAAAGGGTAATATGCTTTAATATGGTGATTTGACAAAGAACTAAAGTAACCGACATAGCTCTCAGGGCTAGTGCACTGAAGTGGCAGTGGGCTGGTCATGTCTGTCGAACGACTGATGGCCGTTGGAGTCGAAAGGTCCTGCAGTGGAGACCGCGTCTCGGCAAGCGGAGTGTAGGGCGTCCCCAAACTAGATGGAGCGACGATATCCGGTGGGTGGCTGGCACCGACTGGATGCAGAAAGCCTGTAATAGACTGGGTTGGCGCTGCTTGAAGGAGGCCTATATCCAACATTGGATGCATGGTGGCTGATGATGATGATGAATATGCTTTTTATAAGGATTGAAACGAAAATGCCACAATGGAAGCAATTTTATCGTCATCATCGCTATCAGCCTATTAACGACCCACTACAAGGTCAGACATCCCTCCTTGTTGTTTTTTTTTTTTAATGCCTACAAGTTGGCCCTTGACTGCTGTCACACCTGATGTTAAGTGATGATGCAATCTAAGATGGAAGTGGGCTAACTTGTTAGGAGTAGGATGAGAATCCACACCCCTATCGGTTTCTACACGACATCGTACCGGAACGCTAAATCGCTTAGCGGTACATCTTTGTCGGTAGGGTGGTAACTAGCCACGGCGAAAGGGGGAACCGGGAATCGAACCCAGGACCTCCGCCTTATAAATCCACCGCGCATACCACTGCGCCACGGAGGTCGTCAAGTGTTGTAGAGGGGATTTGGAGCGTAGACCCCACCACCCTGCTACAATGTTGGTTAGCGGGCTTTTTCCACAACTTGAAACTATTCCTCAATCTAGGACCTTATTATCGTAGCCACATAGGCTCAACGCTAGACCGACGTATAAGATAATAAGTTTTTGGCTCATGTAAAGCTAAAAAAATATAAGCTATTTTTTTTCTAAGAAATTCTCAGTAGCAGCCTGGTGTCAGGAAGTTAATGTTACATCCCTGTGCCTCGATAATTACGTTAAGCCTTTGGTCCTATTAACGGCTGATAGTGGTACATAATGGGTACATATCATCATCATCATTATCAGCCTAATATAGACCCACTACAAGGCCAGGCCTCTTTATTATAGGAGAGGGGATATAGAGCGTACACCCACCACGGTGCTCCAATGCGGGTTGGCGGCCTTGGGGTGATAATGTTTCATTTATTAACGATCACTATTAGATTTTGATGAAAGTGACCGGGGCCGACGGCTCAACGTACTCTCCGAGGCACGGGGGTGTAACACCGCCAAGTTCCAGACTTGCTTGGAAAGTACTGAAAATTTCATAGAAGAATGAAAAAGCTCAGAATTATTCCGTGGCCCGACACAGGAATCAAACCCAGGACCTCGTGATCGAAGACACATAGACTAACCACTAGACCAACGAGGCAGTGGTACATATACTGCCACACATTCATTTTTGACCTGCCAAACCGCGATGGACCATTGTAGTGGGCCTATTAACTACAAACTCCCATTCCTATTAAAAGAGACAACAATAAACATAGACTGTACATATACAAACGTACTGAAGTCTTAAAAATACTTGTACGTATTACCAACGTATATTTAAGAACGCCAAGATATCGAAGTATTCCACAACATTATTTTACATCATTATTCTTTCCGATATTAAGTCAACCTTGTTACGAGTTGCTCGTGATAGGTGCGGCTCCAACTTTGATGCGAAAAACACATCGGTATGCCTTAGGGCGTTCAGGCACGGGGATTACTGCAATTAACATACATAACATGTATGTATTAGGATGAATTATCTTACGTTTCTTAATGTATTGTTTATAGTAGTAAGAAATAGTATGTATTATTTAGGCAAGACCTAATTGTTACAAGTAGAAAATAAATGATAAAATTTATAAATGCAAAATAACAAAATTCAAAATAATTTATTTCAAGTAGGCTATAATTAGACTATTTGTAGTGACTCTACCACCGGCTCAGAAAGCAGGTCCTGTTGAGAAGAGCCGGCAAGAAACTCAACAGTTGCTCTTTTAAAATCATTAATTTTTACAATATTAACTGTATTGTTACATAAAATTATTTATTCTACTACTTGTGTGAAATTGAAAGCTGATCCATTTGCCTCTCAACCTCTATAGTATAATAACTTTGACTCGGTAAGTGAGTTTTAATACATTGCTTAAAAACAATAATACATAATACTATTACGAGTCAGTCAGAGCTTCATAGCCATTGACTGCAATCAGACCTGATGGTAAGTGCTGATGCAGCTTACGGTGGAACGCGCTTTCCTAAAAGATGACTATTAACTCTTGACTTAAAGATTCCCATATTGTAGGAAGCTGGAAGGGTATTCCAAATTTTAGCAATGCGTATGAGTAATATGGAGCTGTACCGCTTAGTATCAAATCAAATCAAATCAAATCAAAATCATTAGATTGCGAATTTAGTTACAGTTACTACAAAAATAGGTATTCCGCCAATTTACAGCATGCAGCTATTGTTACGGTATCATTTTTACTTTCATCGATTTAAATTAAAATAATTGTATTGTCAAATTACTAATAAACAACAATATCAAAGGACGCAGTTTTCGATCAACAATAGTTGTTGATAGAAGGTCGCAGTAATAAAAATAAAAAAAGAATGTGTGCGTGTACTAGCGTACACTCGTAAGAAGTAAAACTTTTTTATGACGTTATTTTTCAAAAAATAATTTACTATATGCAACTTTACAGAAATTGGTTAAATAAAGTTAAATTTGATAAAGTTTAATAAAAGGCTTTAATTATCATAGACATAAATACAAATTCTACAATTATTTCATTTTAGCTTATTACTACAAAGATTATTATTGAATTTCATTAATTGTAATAGAATTATTACTATCATTGATGACGTAATTACTTACTTTTTTAGAAATTCACTGGAATTAGAATTAAAATAAACTCTTTGATTTTGCTGATCACTTCAATATAACATATATATATTTATCACGTCACTTCCATAAGTTAAAGATGGCGCGTAACGGAAAAATGTGACGCGTAACGAAAAAATGTTACACTAAATTTTTTTCCAACCCCGATAAAGAAGTTTCACTTCAATAATTTACTATATGCAACTTTACAGAAATTGGTTAAATAAAGTTAAATTAGATAAACTTTAATAAAAGGCTTTAATTATCATAGACATAAATACAAATTCTACAATTATTTCATTTTAGCTTATTACTACAAAGATTATTATTGAATTTCATTACTTGTAATAGAATTATTACTATCATTGATGTCGTAATTACTTACTTTTTTTAGAAATTCACTGGAATTAGAATTAAAATAAACTCTTTGATTTTGCTGATCACTTCAATATAACATATATATATTTATCACGTCACTTCCATAAGTCAAAGATGGCGCGTAACGGAAAAATGTGACGCGTAACGAAAAAATGTTACACTAAATTTTTTTCCAACCCCGGTAAAGAAGTTTCACTTCAATAAAAAATGTTACAATGTCAGAAGATAAAAACAAACTGTCGTAGTTATTAATTAATAAATAAAAATTTTAACTAATTATTACTAAGCCTATCCGATAGGTAACCTTTTATTGAATAAAACGCGTCAAAGAGATATCAACTACGTACCTATTGTCACATCTAGTTTAGCACACTCTTTACGATATACTGAAGAGGAGAAGGAAATAATGGTTATGTTAGGTAATAAAGGTAAAAAATGGTATTTTAAATTAAAAAAAAACATTGCATGATCACGCAGAAGCTGTGCCTTACGGGCATACGTTTATAATATGACTGTATTTTGTTTGCGTTGTTATCTTCTCGTCTGAAGCGAGCCTTCCATAGTATATTAAACATAACAAAGAAAACTAAACTTTGTAACGTGGACCGGAAAGTTTTAATTGGATCGTCGTAGATCCCGTATTATATGGAAATACTTCGGCTTGTGTTCGAGTATATTTCGCTAATAATTTTTCGGATTTTTTTGTGAAAGTTATCTGGGAATGTTACGGAATATAATACAAGTATAATTCAGCTAAAGCCTGGTAAAGTAATAATTAAATTGAGTTAATTTAATAAAAAATAATAAGAGAAGCTCTGGCGAGACCTTTATTTTTTTGTTCGGCACCACAGGTTGATACGCTTTACCACGATTGCTATTTAAGTATTTATTAAGTGCTTAGTTCAACCATTTAAATCACTGCCCTTGCCATTGCACGCCTCATTCCCATAGGGGTAGGCAGAGACTGCATCCTTCCATTTGCATACGTTTCTTAGCTTCTTCCTCTCTCATTAGTCCTTACATACAAGTTCGTCGGTTTAGAGTACTCTTGACCAGGCTATATTTCAAAATTTACTACCTGTCTGAAGTACCATATACGAGTATATATTGCACCTATAAACAGACATAGATTGTTTTATGGATACTTCCTTAAATAGACCTTAATTTTGACGACCTCCATGGCGCAGTGGTATGCGCAGTGGATTTATAAGACGGAGGTCCTGTGTTTGATTCCCGGCGGGGCAGATTGAGATTTTTCTTAATTTGTTTTCGTCTGGTTGGTGGGGAGGCTTTTGTCGTGGCTAGTTAACACCCTACCGACAAAAACGTACCGCCAAGCGATTTAGCGTTCCGGTACGATGTCGTGTATCGTCGTGGGTGTGGATTTCATCCTAGTTCTAACAAGTTAGCCCGCTACCATCTTAGATTGCATCATCACTTAACATCAGGTGTGATAGCAGTCAAGGTCCAACTTGTAGTCGATAAAAAAAAAATAGAGCCTACTACTAACAAATAGGATTTACATAACATGTGAGCACACACTCTCTAAAATATATTCCATTAATCTTCTATTTTAGATCTTTCAAGTAGGGTCTACATCCTCCAAGGTAAGGATTAATTGATAATAGCTCAATTTGCTGATAAATTGAGTATTCAGGTATAGTGCCCACTTGACATCTCGAGGGAAGGGATTGTATGAAAGGGGAATAATTACTCAAATGGGAAGCTGTATGGGCCTCCACTCAGCATGTTAAAAGGTTAAGTGGAGAATTCATATCAATACTGAATATCGTTGAGAATAAATCTTATGTAGTTATCGAGATTGTTTTTTTAACTTTTGCCGGAAAAGAGGGTTGTTATAATTAGACATGTCTATCTACGTCTGTGTGTTAATGTGACATCGTAGCTTCTAAACAAAATGGCCGATTATGATGGGTTTTAGATATTGGCACGCGGGAAAGCTGATCCACATAACATATTTTAGTTTTTCACTTATGAAGGAATTTCAGGTATAAAAGTCATTATTCTAGATAAATACTTAATAGTGATTTAACATTTTTCTTATGTGTGTATGATACACGCAATTATTTTTTAAACACTAGTTATTTTCAGACGGGATTAAGAGCAGGTACCTAGGAAGAGATATAAATGCAAATAAAGAAAATAGACCAAAACATTTTCTGTAGAACTTTTTCTTTTCAAGTTTAACATGATTTTTATCATAAAAAGCTTTTAAAAGTTTAACGTGTAGCGACTAGATCGGATGACTGACTAACATCTGTATTAAGTGACTCGGACGTAAATATAAACATTAGTCACGCTCGAGACACTCCAAACGGTCACTGTGACGGACAAATGGGTGCTTGACACGACTCACTGGAACCACTCCATATCTAGTGTGGTTCATATTATAAGAGAAAGTCGTACTGATCTTTATAACAAAGTCTTTCAGAGCAAGAATTAACATGTAGTGACTAGATAGGATGACTGACAAACATCTGTATTAAGTGACTCGGACTTAAATATAAACAGTAGTCACGCTCGAGACACTCCAAACTGTCACTGTGACGGACAAATGGGTGCTTGACACGACTCACTGGAACCACTACATATTTAGTGTGGTTCATATTATAAGAGATAGTCGTAGTGATCTTTATAACAAAGTCTTATCAGAGCAAGAGTTAACATGTAGTGACTAGATCGGAGGACTGACAAACATCTGTATTAAGTGACTCGGACTTAAATATAAACAGTAGTCACGCTCGAGACACTCCAAACGGTCACTGTGACGGACAAATGGGTGCTTGACACGACTCACTGGAATATGCAGAGTGGTTCATATAATAAGTATAGGATGGATTGTGTGCGCTTTAAAAGAGATTCTGCTAAGTTTCATAACTGACTATTTGTAGTTGCAGTTGCTTGCGTAAATATCTATTTATGAGGGAAAAGTCGCTAATCTTATGCCTATATAAATTAAAGTAACTAAATGACGCATTTTTTTATTTTTTAGGTCGGTTTGTAGTCAGTTTTATTTTTAATTCATGTCTTTTTATCTCAGGAATCTGAAGAACCAGCTGGATTAAATTAGTTATGATAGAATTACAAAGAGAAGGCGGCAATTTAGTTTATTAAAATCGCTTTTAACTTGCACCACACGAAAATGGCTCCACTCAAATAGCGATCGCTGTTCCGTCGGATCGACGTACAACGGCTGCTGGCAACGGTTGAGTGCAAATGAGCTTTTTTGTTGACTGTACCGACCTTTGTTTGAGTATATAACTCATTCGAGGGCTTTGGCTGTATTGTTGGGATATATTTTTTACTGTGGGTAGCTACGTCGACTGCGTCGAGTTAACTTCAAAGTTGCGTTGTAGTTGTGAGTACCAACGTTGTATGTTTGAATTGTTTTGTTTATGGCAAGTTTTCAGACGATTGGAAAATTTTACAAAAATGTATATAATGTTTTTTAATTGGTCTGTTATTGAAACGCCAACATATTTTCATTGGAAATTTGCAATTTTTATTTAAAATTTACAAAAGACATAATTCTGTTCTAATACCAAAATGTAAACGAACTTGAAAACAAGTTACTTATAACTTTAACACTTTCCCGACAGTCATGAATTTAGCTGGAATAACGTTCAGCATTTTTTAATTATTTTATTTGTCCGATCAGGATGGATGTTTGTTTGCACGCAAAAATTACAGAAAATATTAATGAAACTTTACAATAATGTAGCTTATAATATAAAATATGAGAATTACACATAGGCCACATTTTATCCAAAATTCCCACGGGAATAAGAACAACGCGAATAAAACTGCGGGCGTCCTCTAGTTAGATAAAATTTTTGTAAGTAAATTGTTAATATCTTTTAAGTAGACTTTATCCTTATGACATGTAATAAAATGCCGTGTTTTATTATTTCAATATAAGAATAGCGATATCTGTGAATTTGCTTATCAAATCTTCGTCGCCCGGACCAATTAGGAATGCCAAGAAAGACCTCTCTTTAAATCCACTGTGCATACTACTGTGTCATGGAGGCCGTCATACGTATTGTGATAGCATTAAAAAACAATATCCTTTTATTACGATCGGGTTTGATTCCATCGTTTCCCTAATATCCGTGTCATCCTAAAATTAAGATTAATACCTGTATATTCTCAGATCTGCCTCGTTGGTCTAGTGGCTTCGATCACGAAAAGCACCATTTTAAGATAATCTTAAGGTAATAATCTTAAAGCGTTAAAGTTGAACAAACAAATAAATTACCTTTTACATTTATAATATAATAAATAATTTATGGTCGATAAATTACAGACATAATACATGATGACGTAATCCAATTTAGAAGCGGGCTAAATTGTTAGGAGCAGTATTAAATTAGCACCCCTTTTGGTTTCTACACTACATTGTGCCGGAACGCTAAATTGCTTGGCGGTACGATTTGTCGGAAGCGTAGTAACTAGCCACGAACGAAGCCTCCCACCAGCCAGACCTGGACCAATTCAAAAAATATTAATCGACCTGGCCGAGAATCGAACCCAGGACCTCTGTCTCATAAATCCACTGAACCACGTAGGCCGTCAAAAATATATATTCACCATTTTCTTTGGCCTGTATGTGTTTTAGATTTTCGAAATAGTTCATTTTCATTCGATTTCCACTGTAGACTAAGCTTAATTTAACTATAGTTTTGCCGTATGTTTTCTAATCCGCGAAAATGAAGCCAAATCGATGCAGTTTACTAGAATAATAATCCTTTTCGTGAATCAGTTCTAAGCTCCAGACCATTAACTAATCGTTCGACGAGGTAAAAATACCACGTCTAATGTATTTTTCACGTAATAGACAAGAGCGTCACCTATCACGCGAGCAATTTGTTCGTGAGTGATAGTGTAATAGGGTTACAGAAGTTTCTGTTGAAGTCGTAATGACGACATGTGAATTATTTGTCGGTGTATCGATCTACTAATTTTATCTAAGTTATATATGTTAGCAACATTGAATACTGCGCTTCAAACAGCTAGAGTCTACGACGACGATTAGAGGGAGAATCATTAAAAAAAAGGAATGTCCTCTGTGGCATTTTTGGCTTATATAAAAGGACGGTTTATTAAATTGCGGACATTATCAATTCCAGTTCTAGCATAGGCAGTTGTGCTGCTAGTTAATTTTGTTAAAAGTTAAAGTGTAATAAAATGTAAATGCTCGTTAAGTAAATTCTGTGATTACCGTCAGATTGTTTCATTTTGATTTGATTTTAGAAAGTTTGTAATTAAAATGTGTTGATATTTTGATTAATGTTGTTTTCCTGCTCGTGACTTTTAACCTTCTGATGATGTTTCTAATATATATAAGGATGGAATTTTATAGTAATACTTACACATGCCCACGCAAAAAATAGTCAGTGGCGTGTAACAGGATTTGACTAAGGTAGGCACTATACTAAAGAATTAGACATAGTGGAATATTCCATTTCCAATAATGGTGCGCAATGAGTGCTTTAGGTATGCATTGCATTTATTAAGTGCACGTCAATAAAAATAGTATATATAGTAGTATAGAGAGTTTTAACGAACACTTAAGATAAAGGAGATGGTCCATTTCAGCTTTACTTTTGTACCACATACCATTAAAATGGCAAAAATACAAAGATTTTATCAAAAATAAAATAAGTAAACGAAACGAACTCAATAAAACGTTGGTTAAAAATGAAATTCGTAGTTTTTGAGGTATTAAAAGATGGCGTCTTTCTAATATTAGTCTGTAGGTGATAAAGATGCGGTGACATTGATTTGTCAAACTCAAAATATTATGTCATTTTTGACAAGTCTTTTCTTCCCCGTTCCGGGCTTTATTTTTAGCTATAATATATTTTAGACATAGACATCTTAGCTATAATAAGAACAAAAGTCAATATTTTGATGTGATTATTCAGTAATCCGTTAGGTAAGGTTAGGTACCTATACCTAACCAGTAACCATCAAATCAAATGGACCACACGTCAATAAACACTGACAGCAAAAGTCAAAACACCATCAATCCGCCACCTGAAGAATGTCTACCATAGATAATATAACTTATCTAAGATCCGCCATGATTATATGTAAAGTGTTGCATTGTTTTGGAGAGAATAAATAATATTTCGCCTAAATAAAAGTTAATTCAGAGATTTAGCTAATCAAAACTAGATTATTAATACATTTAGTTTTTTTTCAACTTAAGTACAGAAAGTGAGTCTGTGCTCCATACAATTTTGGACCATCTCCTTTAAATGGCCCTTTATATTTCAAAGAAAATATTTTTAAAGAAAATACTTTTTGTAGTTCTAATAAAGAAGAGCAAGGGTATATTGTTATGCTATATCTGAAAGAGCTTAGCCGACGTTTGCAATAAAACCTCACAAGCGATGTGACACTTCCAACAATTATCGTCAAATGTTTGCCAACTTTATACAAAACCTTAAAAAAATATTTTATTTAAATATATTAAAGCTTTCCTCAGGACCCACAATGTAATACTAAAAACCATCAAAATCTATTCAGCAAGCTTTAAGTTTACTACGAACGCAGACAGACAAACTAGCAGACACGGGTGAAGTCGCGGATAGGCGATACTTTATAAATAAATAATATAAACAATGAATAAATAAAGCTACGTTCCTTGATTTCCTTAAACGAAATAAGTAAGTGAAATAATCAACATAATATAATGTTACGTCAATTAATAAAGCTCAAAGGATCATAAATTTAATTAAACACAGGATCACTCAAGAGTAATGTAAAACACTTATTTAAATGTATAAATTAGTCAAAACTTAATGCAGCTGGTGCCATTCGTTATAATATTTCATGTAGACTTTATATTACTCTAGTTTTTGTAATCACACTGCATAATTACGTGAATAAGAAATCAGTAGTTAAATTAAGTTAAGTTTTTGGGATTTGCTTTAGCTTTTACGCAACTTGCGTAGATGTGTTGGCAATGTCACATTTATAAGCTCACAAGCGGCTTCCACAGCTGCTGAATATGCTCAAACCCTGAGCATCGTAAATACTCAGTCTCATTTAAAGTTTTTATATTTTCAGCGCTTGTATTTGAGACTATGGGTCTCTGGTCATCGGATATCAAAAATTTTTTGGACATCTTATCCAAACGACTGATTTTTTTTTAATGACTACAAGTTGGCCCTTGGCTGCTGTCACACCCGATGTTAAGTGATGAGGCAGTCTAAGATGGAAGCGGGCTAACTTTTTAGGATTGGGACGAAAATCCACACTCCTTTCGGTTTCTACACGATATCGTACCGGAACGCTAAATCGCTTGGCGATACGTCTTTGTCGGTAACTAGCCACGGTGAAAGCCTCCCACCAGCCAAGACAAATTAAGAAAAATCTCAATCTGCCCCGCTGGCAATCGAATCCAGGACCTCCGTCTTATAAATCCACCGCGCATACCATTGCGCCACGGAGTCCATGTGTCTGGTGATCTACGTGCTGATGCTAATTTTCCCTAAAGTATACATATTGCTATTCAGAGGGCAAACAGCGCCAGTGTGTTAGGCACCTTGCCTTTAGGTTAACAGTTAAATGGCTTATTCTATTTTATTTTAAATTTTATTTGTTTTTACTATGAAATATGTAATTGTATCAAGTGAATACATTAGTTAACAAATTTCTTAAATTGGTTTCAAGCTCTTCAAACCAGTACGATAAAATGAAATTTTGTGAACCACAAACATTTTTCTCATTCTATGTGAACATGTGTAAAAGTTAATGTACGATACGTAGTGGCAGTAGTTTATAAAATGTTTCCACTGTGTTCTTAAAGTTTGAAGCGCTTTGAAAGTCGAGCTTTCCGTTATTTTTTTGTTTGCCTCCATGACGTTAGTTCTCGACTGCACCTTCTTAAGATCTCATATTTCGAAAGAAGTGCTCGCATATAATATTTAGTTCTATAAATTCTGTGCTAATCAAACTATAGGGTTTTTTAGAGTTTCGTAGCCAAATGACAAAAAACGAAACCTTTATGGATTCTTCATGACTGTCTGTCTGTTCGTCCGTATATCACAGCTACGTTTTTCCAAAACTTTAAGTACTGTATTGTTGAAAGTTGATAAGTAGATGTATTCTGTGAAGATTTTATATTTTGCAAAAAAAATGCGGGCAACTATTGTAAATTAGCCAATAAAACAAATATTTTATGCGATCATTATCAAACCCTACAAGGTCACCATAAACGAAATCACTGGGAACGACACAAAGCCGAACGAAATAAACGTATACACAGATGGATCAAAGTCAGATACAGGCACCGGCGCTGGAGTCCACTGTGAGGAGCTAAACATAAACATCGAACAGGCGCTCGGAAGACACAATTCAGTCTTCCAAGCTGAATGCAATACCGCGCCTCGACACACAACTAACCAAAAAACTCACCTGGTTAACCCGTGCAAAACTTAGAACGGTCATAGGACTGATCACAGGACACTGTCCATTAAATAAACATCTCTCAGTTCTAGGCTTGACCGACAGCCCTCTATGCAGGGCTTGTCTGAAACACGACGAGATACCGATACACGTCATGCTCAGTTGCAGAGGAGTATAGGAACAACGTGCAACATACATTGGCTCCAAAGCGACACTCCATGAGGCAATCGGCGACCTGGGCGGCCTGCTAAGCTTCTGAAGCGAGCTCGGCTGGCTGGAGTGAGTCAGCGGGAGCCTACATCAGGGGACCCACGTACAACAGCCACCAAGTTGGCCAAGTGCGGAAAACACCCAGGAAGAAGAAGAAGAAGACGATCATTATCAGTCTATTAACGGCCTACTAGAGCGCTGTACTAGAGCAAAATATGAAGCGTAGACCCACCACGCTGTTCCAATGATGGTTGGTGGGCTAACATACATTTCACATACTGACCTGAAGCTACATATGCTTACTACTAAACGTATGATGTATCGTAACTCAGAGTCGTTACAGAGCCGTTACACAGACCGGACGCCCGGAGCGATTCATCTCATTAAAATCTCAAAGTGCTGTCTTGAATCAGAACAAAAGATTCGTTAACAATGTGCAAGTGTAAACTCCACACTCAAGTTATTCGCTATCGACGGCTTTTGAGAAGTTTTTGAAAGCACCGCCCTTTGATCTCTGTTTCAATGGAGATAAGACGCCTTTACGTAATTCATCTCAGAGCTGCGAGCGTCGGATGCTGCGCGGATGACGCAAATTGCGCGTGCCTTGAGAGGAAAAAAATACCGGCTGTGTTGTAGGCGTCTAAGAACTAGGCGCGTTTGAAATCTTTAACCGTAGTTCAGCCTGTATTTTTTTTAATTTTTCATTCACTACAAATTGGCCCTTGACAGCAATTACACCTAATGGTAAGTGATGCTCCAATCTAAGGTGGAAAGGGGCTAACTTGGTAGGAGTAGGATAATATCCACACTACTACGGTTTCTATACGACATCATGCCAGCTAGCCAGAACGCTAAGTTGGTTAGGGGTTCAGCTTTGTCAGTAGGGTGGTAACTAGCCATGGCCTCCCATTAGTCAGACCTGGACTATTTAAGAAAATCCCAATCGGCCCCACTGACAATCGAACCCAGGACCTCTGTCTTATAAATCCACTGCACATACCTCTGCACCACGGATGCCGTCAAACAATCTATAGGACGACTTATTAAAGTAAGTTTATATTAATAGACACAAAAATAGGAAAAATCCTTTTAAAAATATCATAATAATAAAGAAAGATAATTTGTCCTTTTTTATCGAGTACAAGTTGACCCTTGACTACTATCACATCTAATGTTAAGTGAAGACGCAGTCTAAGATGGAAGCGGGCTAACTTGTTAGGAGTAGGATGAAAATCCAAACCCCTTTCGGTTTCTACACGACATCGTACCGGATCGCTAAATCGCTTGGCGGTACGTCTTTGTCGGTAGGGTGGTAACTAGCCACGACGAAAGCCTCCCACCAGCCAGACCAAGACAGATTAAGAAAAATCTCAATCTGCCAAGGTGGGAATCGAACCTAGGACCTCCGACATATAAATCCACCGCGCATACCACTGCGCCACAAAGGCCGTCAAAATGTCCTCCATAGTTACTACTACAAAAAGACATATACATACATATATAGATACCTACATAAAGAACAATTTTCAAAGCGCCGTCCAAGTACCTACTTAATTAATTTATAAAAAAGTCTAAAAACTATATAATAAAAGGCGGCATCTGCGACGGAAGGAAAAAGTGCGGCAAGTTCTGTTTTTGCGCCGCGCTCAGAAGTTTGCCGAAGTCGGGACGCGAAGTTAACCGCCGGCAGATGTGCAGACTTGAATAATAAATTACACCGAGCACCTGCAGCCAGCGACAGCCAGGTTTTTAACGTAGCTGTATAAATTGAAGACCTCTTTCACACAGTTGGAATGGGTGTGTAACCAAAAGGTGCAGGATTTCCAGTTCGAGCCTCGAAAAACGCGGGTGTCTGTGCTGGTGCTTTCATTAACATTTACAGTGAGTATTATAAATTTTTTTGACTAGTCTAGTGGTCAGCCAATGTGGTTTTGATCAGATGGTCCTGGGTTGGGTGAATAATTGAGAGATTTTCATTTCCCAATTAAATTTTCAGTACATTCCATGCATGTAGTTGAGAAATTGGTGGTGCTACATCCCCGTGCCTTCGAGAGCACATCAAGCGGTTCCGGTCTCTATCATCAACAACTGGTAATTATAATCGTTAATAAATAAAACATTCTTCTTCTTCTGCAGCGCAATTTTGGTGGTATGGATATAGATATCCTGTGGAAAGATGCTGTTGGGTTGGATTGGACGAATGTCCTAACTGGAGCTAACATCGATAATAGAATTGAGAGCTTTAACTCACTCCTTATTCGGCTGTATGACGTGCATGCTCCGATTTGCCCTGTCCGGCTAAAGCACCTTCCCGCTCCCTGGCTTACTCAGGAAATTAGAACGTTACAGTTAAAAAAAAATTCTGCTAAAGCCAAATACAGAATCAATAATTCCGATCGCAATAAGGACAAATATCATAAAGTTAGGAATCGCTGCAACAGGTTATGTAGAGATATGCAACGACGCCACATTCATAAATCCATACTCGAGGAAGAAGATTCAGGTCGAGTGTGGAAATTTCTTCAGTCTCTTGGAGTTGGGAAAGCACGACAAAATAATCACTCCTGCAACTTTAATTTAGATCAGCTTAATAGCCATTTTTCCTCTTCTTGTGGTATTGATGATGCCACAAAGTTAAACACTAAAAATCAATTATTAGCTTTACCCACTTCTGACGATCCTGCTTTCATTTTCTGTCAAATCACTGATAGTGATGTTGTGAGAAGCATTCGTGAGGTCAATTCTGATGCCGTAGGTACGGATTGCATTAGTCGTAAGATGATCATTCCTATCATTAACCTCCTAGCTCCTATAATTAAATCCTTATTTAATTTCTCTATTTCCTCCGGAAGCTTTCCTTCTTCTTGGAAGGAAGCTCAAGTAGTTCCCATTCCCAAAAAAATTAATCCCTCTAGTTTTTCGGACTATAGGCCAATATCCATTCTCCCATTTCTCTCTAAAGTTTTTGAGCGTATAGTCCATCGTCAGTTCAGCCTTTTCCTGACCCGTCAGGAAAAGGCTGACCTTTTCAATCCTTTCCAATCCGGTTTCCGTACTGGTCATAGTACGACTACCGCATTAGTTAAAATTACCGAGGATATTCGTCACGGCATGGATAACCAGTGTGTTACAGTGTTGGCCTTACTAGATTTCAGTAATGCTTTTAATAACGTTGATTTTGATTTATTATTAGCTAAACTAGGTTCTCTCAACATATCTCCTGAAGTGATTGACTGGTTTCACAGTTACTTGTTTGGTCGCCGACAACGTGTGCGGGTTGATGACAACGTGTCCAATTGGTGCGCGTTAACTGCCGGTGTACCACAAGGTGGCGTGTTGTCTCCTCTTCTTTTTTCCATTTTCATTAGTTCTATTACACATCAGCTAAATTCTCTCTATCACCTGTATGCAGATGATCTCCAAATTTATGTTCAGTCCAAACTATGTGATTTGCCTAGTGCGATCGAATTACTAAACAAAGATTTAGATTCTGTTGTGCAGTGGAGTAGCTCGTACGGCCTAAAAGTGAACCCATCTAAAACACAAGCTATAATTATAGGCAGTCATAATTTGGTTGCACGCATTGACTGGGCTAATATTCCTGATGTAGTTTTTGATGGAACGCGTGTGCCATTTTGTGACTCAGTTAGAAATCTAGGTGTCACTTTTGACAAATATTTTACTTGGGCCCCACAGGTCAGTGAGGTTAGTAGGAAGGTGTATGCATCTATAGGGTCTCTGCGTAGATTGCGCAATTTTCTTCCTTTATCTACCAAAATTGTGCTTGCACAATCTCTGCTTTTACCAATTCTCGATTACGCTGACACTTGTTATCTTAATTTGAGTGAAGAATTGCTAGATAAACTTGAGCGCATCCAGAACATTTGTATAAGGTTCATATTTGGTCTTCGCAAATATGACCATATTTCCGAGTTTCGCGATAAACTCAAGTGGCCTTCGATTCGCCTTCGCAGGAATACTCACATTCTTTCCCTATTGTATAATGTCCTCTTCAACCCTACTGCTCCCATATATCTAAAAGAGCGATTCCACTTCCTCCATCTAACTCATTGTCGCTCTCTTAGATCAGAGGACAACCTACTCCTAAAAATTCCCTCTCATCATTCGTCCTTTTACTCTAAATCCTTCTCTGTCAAAGCTGCTCGGCTTTGGAACTCCTTACCTCTAGACATTCGCCGTGCGCAATCACTAGTCACTTTTAAACGACTGGTGAATGCTCACTTCCACCCTCCATAGCCTAGTACTCACTTTCTTCCCTTTCTCTCCTGGATTTCGTCTAGTCTCTATTATTTTTCAATTATTTATTTATTTTACTATAAACATGTATTTATGTATGTATGTATGTATGTATGTATGTATGTATGTATGTATTTATGTATGAATGTATGTATGTATTTATGTATGTATGTATGTATGTATGTATGTATGAATTTGTGTATGTATTTAGATAATTATATAATGTAAGTCAATTTTTATTTTAGTTCAGTAAAATTCGTTCTTTATTTTTGTGTACGTACACCCGAGCCTACTCCAATATATACACTTTTCCTTAAATATAATTGGTTGTCTGGAAGAGATCGCTCATTAGCGATAAGACCGCCAATTGTACATTAGTTTTTAAGGTATTTTCTCTTTGTTTGTTTTTGTTTTTGGTGTACAATAAAGAATATTTCATTCATTCATTCATTTCATTCATTCATTATCACCCTTAGCCCGACAACCCGCATTGGAACAGAGTGGTGGGTCTGTAGTGGCCCGTAATAGGCTGATAATGATGACGATGAAAATGATAAAATTCACCAATAACATATTTCAGAGAAGCGTAGTTTAAAGCTATAAACCCCTAGAAGATCAAGCCAGGACTTGCAGTACGCCATTAAAACAGGATGATAATAAATGGCATACTCGGAATGTCTTTATCAGTAGAAGATGTTGTTCTGTTTTGTCTCTAAGGGCACGATAAGGCATATAAGTAATCATAACAAGCTGCGTGGTATTTTTTGACGACCTCCGTGGCGCAGTGGTATGCGCGGCGAATTTATAAGACGGAGGTCCTGAGGTCGATTCCCGGCGGGGCAGATTGAGATTTTTCTTAATTTGTCTTGGTCTGGCTGGTGGGAGGCTTTCACCGGGGCTAGTTACCACTCTACCGACAAAGACGTATCGCCAAGCAATTTAGCGTTCCGGTACGATGTCGTGTAGAAACCGAAAGACGTGTGGATTTTCCTCCCACTCCTAACAAGTAAGCCTGCTTCCATCTTAGACTGCATCATCACTTAACATCAGGTGTGATAGCAGTCAAGGGCCAACTTATAATCGATAAAAAAGTGGTCAGTCTATGCCAACACTCAAATGACGACAAGGCATATTTAAATATAATAGGGGAAAATCGAAATTCAAAAAGCATTTTAATACGTTTTATTTCTATAGTAGAGCATATTTAATCTTGTTCTTGTTTTCCATAAACTTTCACAAGTTAACGCCTACTTCTATTCAATAAGCAAATAAGTTTTTGTTATACAAGTTAGCCCATGACTGCAATGGCACCTGATGGTAAGTGATGATCTAAGATGGAAGCGGCCTAACTTCTTAGGAGTAGGATGAAATCTACACCCCTGCGGTTTTTACACGACATCGTACTGGAACACTAAATCGCTTGGCGGCTTAGTCGGTAGAGTGGTAACTAGCCACAACCGAAGCCTCCTACTAGCCAGAACTGGACCAGTTATGAAAATCTCAATCGACCCAGCCGGGAATCGAACTTATTATCTCCGTCTTATATATCTACAATACTGCGGACTGCGGGCTTCATAAGAAGGCTCAGAGTCACTCAGCGGGCGATGGAAAGAGCAATGCTCGGAGTATCTCTGCGTGATCGAATCAGAAATGAGGAGATCCGCAGAAGAACCAAAGTAACCGACATAGCTCAGCGAGTCGCAGAACTGAAGTGGCAATGGGCGGGGCACGTAGTTTGAACAGCTGATGGACGTTGGGGGCCCAAGGTGGTAGATTGGCGACCCCGCACCGGAAAGCGCAGCGTTGGTCGACCCCCAACCAGGTGGACTGACGACATGAAACGAGTCGCAGGGAGCCGCTGGCAACAGGCGGCTCGGGATCGTTGTGTTTGGAAGTCCCTAAAAAAGGTCTATGTCCAACAGTGGACGTCTACAGGCTGGTAATGATGATGATGATGATGATATATCCACAGCATAAATAACATTTTCAATTTAGAAATCAATAAAATTAAATTCAGTATACAAATAATTATAACAGATCCAGTAAATAAGTAAAATTAATGAGTCAAATGATAGACTATACAATAAAATAAGATCGATGGTGCAAAAACTGAGTACGGGCGTCCCAGGTGTTTCCATGATTAATAATTAAGCTGCCATCTGCAAGAGTTGTTAACGCTTTACTCGACTTTGTAGGAATTATGATTTCGTAGACGTTTATATTTTAACCGTCTGGTAATAAGTGGAGCAAATTAATTCTCTAAGCTTACTTCTTAACTCTGTAATCTCTTCTTATGTTGTAATAATAGGAGGTAAGAGTATTATAAGTTTTAATGTTCTTCTTTTTCTCTCTCTATCTTTCTTTCTGCAGTGAATATAATTTTTTTTTTGTCGACTACATGTTGACCCCTGACTGCTATCACACCTGATGTTAGTGATGATGCAGTCTAAGATGGAAGCGGGCTAACTTGTTAAGAGTGGGACGAAAATCCACACGCTGATTCGGTTTCTACACATCGTACCGGAACGCTAAATCGCTTGGCGATACGTCTTAGTCGGTATATTGGAACGAGTGTCCAAAGCTGCACTAGTAGGGTCCTTCCGAATATGGTTGGGCAGGGAGAATAACTTGAACAGAGGAGGTGAGTGTTGACGCGCGTCACTAAGGGTACCCTTAAACTTACACCCGTGTCACAAGTCTCGAGCTCTGTTCGGAGTTTTTCTCTCAGCCATGCGATGGACCCGGCACCCGCACGGTGAATCCATGGAATGCTAAGATATTCGTCTCTCTCTAGCCACGGCGAAAGCCTCCCAGCCAGACCAAGACAAATTAAGAAAAATCTCAATCTGCCCCGCCGGGAATCGAACTCAGGACCTCCCGTCTTATAAATCAACCGCGCATACCACTGCGCCACGAAGGTCGTTAGAGTTATAACGAAAAAAAATACGAGCAATTAATGATTGATTTATTTTTCTATTCACCACAAAAAAAAAACCAACGAATCGAAGCAACAACGTTAGATCCAAAAAATAATCCTGTAAGTTCGTTTCACTCCTAAAGAATTTTTCAGGATTTTTTTGCTTTTGATTACAACCGCACCTAATGATATGGTTGGATGGAGTGATGACGCAAACTGAGATGGAAGCGCGCTAACTTGTTCTGTGTAGGATGAAATCCTTTCGGTTTGTATACGACATCGTACCGGAACGCTAAATCGCTTGGCTGTGCGTCTTTGGAGGCAGGGTGGTAATTAGCCACAGCCAAAGCCTTCCATTAAACCAACATTTATTGAAAATAATCCGAATATCCAAAGTGACGGTCCCATACAAAATTACCAATTGTGAACTTATCGATTTTCCGGCTGCTATAGATATTTTATAATTTCCTGTTTTTTTAAAAACAGAGAATATAAGACAACAATTCATTCCTATAATATTTATATATGTAAGACTATTTCAATGATATAGAACAATTCTAGATATAAATAGAAAATAATTTTAATTATGTGCGAGAAATACAGTAGGCATTCGAGCCACTTCAAGAGATTCCATTTGACCTGGAAAGCGGCAATTTAGCATAGATTCTAGAATTTTGCATTTCAACGATCCGCCATTTTGCTAAGTAGAAAGATAGTTGTCTGCCAGCTGAAGAATTATGCTTGCTTGTTTAACTAAGTACAAGAGTTTATGCCTATTAAGCAATTTAAACCTTGTTCTGGGAAATATACTAACATTTTATTTTATACATACTCATTATATTTATTTTTTTCCCGACTGCAAAAAGAAGTATATAAAAAAAAAGACGTGTGGCACTCGGAGACTGCCACGGTAAAGCTATTGCATAGCATTTTTTATCAACTTATGTTTACCTGCCGACGTCATCGGGACCGTGGCCTAGTGGCAAGGCGCTCTAAGTGCCCGGATTGCCAGAGAGACGCAGGTTCGAATCCCGTCGGTTCCGCAATTTTTTTTTAAGCGTGATATTGCAAAAAGTCATTAATTTAAAAAAAAAATAACTTCTTGAAATATCACGCTTGAAAAAAAAAACTTCGGAACCGATAGGATTCGAACTCGTGTCTCTCTGGCAATCCGTGCACTTAGAGCGCCTTACCGCTAAGCCACGTTCCCCGATGACGTCGTTGCCGAAATTGTGCTTTTGATATTATGTTTTTGATACTCAGGCGGTGTTAGGTTTTTTCGTTACAGAATTTCTGTATTCGGTCTTCACGCTCAAGGCCCGCGATAAAAGCTATACAATAGCTTAAAAATATTTTCCTTTCCCTGCTATGAATTTATTACTTTATATATACTACTCTCTAGCAGTTTAGTCATGAGGAAATAATAAAAATACACACTTACACACACCAACGCTTTTATAATAGTAATGTAATTATAAGGCCAGTGCCTCGCACAGCTTCAAACATTCGAACACTTGAATGAAGTCCGACATTGAATATTTAAGTGTACGAAGGTATTTCTGGCACTGGCATAAACGTCAGATCTGGCAAATAACACAAGAATTTTGCAGACTACGTGCATCCTGGCGTAATAATTTCCACGAGTAATACGCAATACTTTCAAGTTTCTACAGTAAGAATAGCCGTAATTATAACCGTATAGCTCGGAAAAGTTATGAATGCACTTGCAATAAGCACGATATAACTTTATATTTCCAATCTCATATTGAGACTAGCCATCGACGCAGATAGCGTTGCCAGTCGTCTAGAAACAGGCGGACATATTTAGGCTTTGATTGCGTGTCCGGCCAAAATAAACGATATTCAGCTTGTCTAGCTTCTGTTAGGCCTTTGAAGTTTGGTAAACGAGTCGAAAAAGCTACAGTCTCAAATCCAATATTTCATTACAATTACACAAGATTTATGATAGTAATCAAAACGCTTAATTTTACACACTTACAGTTTTTTGTAATATCTGTTAATATTGAGATACAAAATCCTCAATAATGTAAGGCATCCGGCACTTTATATTACTACTACTTACTTTTTATCCGACTGCGTTAAAAGGAGAGTAATGTTTTTCGAGCGTATGTATGTACGACCATTTCCATGACACGCGCTACAGCCTAAACGGCGAGACGGATTTTAACATAGGTATCGTTGAATTCATCAGAAGCCTCAAATCAGCCATTCGGCCAGTGAGGTATTTAGTTGTTTTTCTCGCAAAAGATCGTAATTCGTAGAAAACCTTTCGATAAAATAAAAGGTAGTTAGTATAGACAATTAGTTGTAACTAAACAATTAAACGATATACAACCGTTGGCACTGAACTATCTCGCTACTTAGCGAAATGGCAGACGTTAAAATGCAAAATACTTGAACCTATGCAGAATTACTGCTTTCCAGGTCAATCGGATTCCCTTGTGGATTTAGTGTCGCACTAAAAATACAGCGCTCTTATTCCGAATAAGAAACTCGGTAAGCTGTCTGGAGATAGCTGGTTTTTGCCAACTACAACCTACCCAATTAGCACCGAAGCCTTCACAATAAGAGTTAAGGCGCTATTAGAGCTGTATAATAATGGCTACAGCTATCTTATACAGCTTTTAATGTCGAAATGCCGCATTGTCTGCCTGTCTCGTTAGTCTAGATTATCTAACGAAGATTTGTTTATTTATTTCTATAATATATATATATAATTAAAGCTGCAATTGCAGATTTATGTAGGTATCGGTATCAGTTCATGAATTTATCGTCTAATTTTCTCTTTCGAACTTTATAACTTTACCAACGTCCGAAAGCTTAAGATCAAGTTCTTAATGACACAAAATAAATTAGAATAATTGCGATGGCCCTGACTATTCAGTCAACAGTAGCTTTTTCACTTAGCAGCTTAGCAGTTTTCCCCTAGAATAATTAATTTTTATATTATTTAAAGACAAATTCCCTCGATTTTTCCAGGATCCCAGCATCACGTCCTTTTATGACGATTATGGGATCACCTTGTAAGTATACCCTTTTAAACTTTTAAAATTAATTTTGCAGCCGTCTTAAAAGAACCACAGTAGAATTGAGAACTATCTCCGGTTTTTTGTCGGTTGAAAATGATGTCGCTTCCACTTAGATCTTTTAAACAGCCCCGGATTTTAATGCGGTATTCAGCAACAGATAGAGTGTTTCAAGAGAAAGCTTCAACATATAGTTAATAAAGAATATCGGATATCAGAGTTTTGAGGCGGACGTATCCGCAGGCGTCCACTAGCAATATAATAAGTATAGGTAAAAGGTAAACGACCTTCAGATTTCAACCCTCCCTTTTATGACCTTCCGTCATTAGTATTAAGGACTTTTGACGAAAATCGTGATCCAAAATATAATAATATAGGAAGGGTGGGTAATTTTTGTAAATGTTAAAAGCCTCGTGTCCTTTGTCGCAGGTGCTACGCCCTTGATTTACGAGCGGCTCTCTTTGCCCCGGCCGCCATTTCCGGTTCGTACCGGTGCGAACTGGAATGGTTTGGTTTAAATTATTCCAGTAAGTTCTGGTAAGTGTAAAGATAAACTTTTAATAGGAAGCTTTTCATACTCTATACAGTAATAGTAGAGTTCTTTGAAACATGGCCCGTCAGAGAGCTTTTGCCACATCTTTATTTCTGCTTTTAAATAACATTGCAGTTTTTAATTTTTTTTAAGTTTTTGGTGTAAGTATTTATAGAAACATGAGAATTTACACTCATAGCAGAGTTTGAAGGGCAGCAAATTGTACCTATGATACGTTTCTAGTATGACCTGCATAGTTTAGTCTCTTATAGATGATGGATTTTCGCTTAGAGTAAGGTTGTTATCTTTTAGATGAATTAGCAAAGAGATCGTATAAGATTCTTGCTATTTTGGATAATAGGTACAAACATTTTTAATAAAAAAAAACCAACTTCAAAATACAGTAAAAAGTAAAAAATAATTGCATCAAGACAAGGTAAAACACTTCAGACACTAATATAACACACACTTTAAATATAAAATAGGGATAAAAACCTGTTTGATATCTTACAGTTAATGATTGAAACAGATTAGAGATAATAGTAGATTACCAACTTTAGGACGGTAGTTAAACTTGTCTCTAACAAGGAATAACTAATAATATTAGCTCCATAAATTCTAGGCTATTATTGTAACAGACAAACAACAAATGTATTTCAAACGAAAAGTTTGTATCTACCCGCATTATCAACAAACAAATCCATCATCCGTTCCCAATGGAAAATTTAAGGTATTTTTAAATTCAGAGCATTCGTTCAAATTCCCATAAATAATACAAAAAATAGGCTCTATTGAATTTAACCTGTGTCCCGGCTATTACGCAACTGGGTATGACAAGGGAATAAGGGCGTCAGCTCACTCACGACTTGTTTTGAGTGTCGTAACAATCAATTAGTCGCAAAACAAGTCGTCAAAATTTTTATTGGTCTTGATAGTTTTTCATAACACTTATATAATATTTTCTTTAAAGTACTGTAAAGTAAGTTGAGCGTTTAGCTCAAGCATATATTAAAAATATAGGCAAAAACTATCAGAGAATGAAAATAAAAATTAATTTAATGTAAGTAGGCTTAGTTTAGTATTCTAGCTCGTTAGGAACGTGCCTTGAATGACTCTGTAAATATTATGATTTTAATCATATTTAAAATTGTAGAGACAACATTCTCAGTAGATATTATATTACTAGAGTAAAGAAAATAGGTTTTCTTGTCGGATCTGAGTGGAACTGTCTTTTGAATCAAAGGTCAATAGTGGAAATAGCAAATTAATTGTTTAATTCATAATGATCGGCTGAATTATCGGCTCTTCTCAGTAGTTTTAAGTGTACTATTATTATGTAATGCTTACGTAAAATAAACGAATTTGATTATCCGTAAAGCAATGCTTGCTGCTATTCAATAAATCCTGACAGACAAAATGTCTGAGCTGTGCACGAACACTAAGGCGCGACCCTGCTTTGCATATTACGGTGCGGGTAGTACGCTAAAACAATGAGCTTTTGATACAAAAGAGGATATTTCTCGTATTGTTCCGAACAAATACTATGTTAACTTCTGCTGTCGATTTCGATATATCTTTGGCTGTATATCAGTGTTATGTTTACAAATTCTTAAGATTATATATCTACGTAAGTTTAACAAATAAAGTAACAAAATATTAAAATTAAGTTTACGTAACGTTTACGAAACGTTCAAACCAAATTCAAACCTACTATCTTAGACATAAGGTGGTTATTAAAATATAAAAATCTATGTTTATTACGAGTATAACTTACTAGATAATGCCCGTAATTCACCCACGTTATTCAAGTTCGCATAAAAAATTCCTGGCTGGGCTGATTGATATTTTCAAAATTGATTCATATCTGGCTAGTAGGAGACTTCGCGGAGGCTAGCTACCACCCTACCAACAAAAACTTGTAGAAATCGAAAGGGGTGTTTATTTTATCGTACTCCAAACAAGTTAGTCCGCTAACATGTAAGATTGCATCATCACTTGCCATCAGGTGTAATTGCAGTCAAGCGCTAACTTGTAGTAAATAAAAAAGACAACTGGTAATGTGACAGTCAGTCAATGTTGTTTGGCACAAATAGTTCGTTTATTTAGTTTTAATCTGCGCTACCAAAACTGAAAACTCTCGTAATCGGTATATAAGGCATACATTTTCTAAAATGTATGCAGTACCGGTAAAAAAAATGCTTCTTATTACACCTCAAGCACTAAGTAAGACAGTAAAACATAACACCTAGAGCTAGCCGAGTAATTTCAAATAATAGCAAGCTCACTGCAGACTAGCGGGGAATAATAGCAAATATTTTCGTAGGAGCAGCTCGGGGCAGTTCGACTTAACCTACCCTTCTCAGAAGCCAGCTGCGGATCCTACGCGTTAATGAAGTATTATGCTTAAGTCTTAGTACCTTCCGCCTTCTGAGAAGCTAGTTGCAGATTCCTTCAGGTAAATTAATTAGTATCGAGTAAATTTGATCTCGATATCTGCTTGCCTTCTTCCGACCAGCTGTTTTAAATCCTACCAGTGAGATAACCTTCTGAGAAGCAAGCTGTGTTGGATTTTACAAATAAAATTGAGTCTTATGTCATTCTCTGCATAAATACCTGATCAGTATCAGATCCTTTTTGAGTTATGGGTCTGTACACAAAACTGCGATGCGACGTTGCATCGCAAAAACCTGCGAGCTCGCACGTCGCATCGCAAGAACTTGCGAACGCACATTCTTGCGATGTTACGTCACAATTGTTAACAACACTTTTAGTCGGCTCTGCGACCTTTTATTCAAGACGTTTACTTTAATGTAAAAAAATGACAGAGTACGACGTCGATTTTTTTATTTCACGGATTGAGGAGTAGCCCGTCCTTTGGGACACTAGTAACGAAGATTATAAAAACAAATTCATTAAACAAGAAGCTTGGAAGAACGTATGTAAAAGGAAAAGGAAAACAATGAAAAAGCTCAACTTGGTAAACACACTTATTACAACTTAACAAAACTTTTCAAAGCTTCATATTTTCGATGAAAATAGTTCCTTTCGGTGTTAATAAAAGTAAAAAACCCAAAATCGTCTTTGTTTATTTTGCCTATATCTCTTAGGCAATAACAAAAGTGCACACTTCTTTTTACGATCCATGATACGACCTAGCTTTCAAAATACGTCCAGTACGGTTGACGGTCGTCAAAGGAATGGTTGTCCTTGTCGTGGAAGGGAGACGTCTAGGCGCACGAAATCGCATTGCAGCAATTCGTATCACAACTTTCTGCGTTGCGAATTCACATCGCATCGCATCGCAATTATGTGTACAGACCCTATGGTATAAAGCAGTTATCATTATTATTTAATATAAAATTATTTTGTTATATAATATAAACTATAGTGCATAGTAGTACAATTGTTAAGAATATTATTATGCATAACACGAATGCTAAGTAAATAAAATTTTTTAACAAAAAATAGAACCGACTCAAAACGCACTAAAAAGTAAATAACAACCGCGTCATTTAGTTGCTTTAATTTACTTAAGCATATCTATGAAATCAGTGCCAGCCAAGTTTAAGGAACATTTATTTTAGGTAGTAAAGCAGTTTGTGGGTTCCAGGTAACGTCCTTAAAGTAGAAACCTTGGTTGGCACCGACTCCTAGATATGCTTAAGTAAATTAAAGCAACTAAATGACGCAGTTGTTTTTTACTTTTTAGTGCGTTTTGAGTCGGTTCTATTTTTTGTTAAAAATTTTTATTTCTTACTTTTTAGTGATTTATCCCCACGTAACGTACTCGTACTATACCGTCATAGTATATTATACGGCACTAGTAGCCAAAAAGCTACCGATACCGAGACAAAAACCCAAATCGCTGTAAGCGTGCCTCCAAAATTTGAAGAGTTCCTTCAATTGCCCCCGGAAATCATCATCAGATCCTAACATGATGACAATGGGACCATCTTAGAAGTATGCCCTTTCTAATAAAAAAGATTTATCCAAATCGGACAACTCTGTAAAAAGTTATGGTCATACATAAAAAAAAATATACGTGTTCAATTGAGAACCTCCTCCGTTTTTTCCGTCGGTTAATAAATAACACATTATTCGCCTATTAATATTTGAATGCCCCACTACTGGATCTGGTGTCCCTACTTATAAGAGACAGGATAGTTAGACTTAAGATGACAATGTACTCTTTAACTTTACTCTGTAACTCCCGCGTAAAAGGAGGGGTTCAAAGCCCCAACCCAACCCAAGTCCAACCCAGGACTTGAACCCAAGACTCCGTGATCCAATGCTACATAATCTAAACCTCTAGACCAATTAAGAAAATCAGTTATTACTCTAAAAAAGACCAGAAACCTAAAAGGCATCCTAAAAGTAACGCGACACACAGAAATAGTGGGACCATTCAAATATTTTTAATCAAACTAACGAGCGAGCCGTTACTATCCAATTAGTAAGAGGTGTCTCTTTTAATTAGAAGAAATGTCCGTAATAAGAAATTGTAGTGTCTAATTGGGCAAATGTTTCCGTTATATAACATTCCCGTTTCTGCAGAGGGCGCTCCCAAATGGACTATTTTTTTAATATATCTACGCTGTGTTTTATTTGACGACCTATATAGAAAGTTCTTGTAGCTTGAATTTTAGTTTAAGTGTAAAAAAATTAATAAAAAGTAAAACCGACTTCCAAATGTAATAAAAAGTAATAAATAATTTCGTAACTTTGTTACTTAGATTTGGAATGGTGGAACCGACTTCATAGACATGTTTAATATGTCTATGAAGTCGTTTTGATCCCTATCAGATGTTGATGATAGTGACTGGGATCGACGGCTAAACGTGCTCTCCGAGGGACGGAGTTATTACACCACCAGCTTCCCGACTTCAGGCATAGAAAAACCTGAAGCTTTCTTAAAATAAAGAATATCTGTTTTCCACGACCCGACCCAGGATACGAAACCCAGGACAACGGAATTAAAGACGCATAAGCTAACCATAAGACCAATGACGTCACTTAGAGCTCTACTATTAAACATATCTAGAATCTCAGGGTAACAGAGCAACGCATATTTACCTAACTAAGTCAAAGAGGACGTCAAACCGTACTCGGAGGATTTATATAATACGCTTATCTCAGTACAATTGATATCAATATAGAATCCTTGTCTACTTCTCTCGATGTTTGATATTCAATAACAATAATTAATATTAGGTATAACATTGCCCTCGATATCAATATTCGTAAAAGTAAAAAGCCCATAATACAATATTTCATACGTTCCGGTGAATAATGGATAGATCAGAGGGGTACAGAGGGGTAGAGAGGGGTAATATGATAACGCCGCACAAAGACCGCTCCCATATCCGCCTTTTACGTAAAAGAGTTTATTTATTTGCGATGTTTATAATGGAAGACATATTATTGTTATCTATAGAATGGCCGCGTTTTTAACAGATGCCTTATTAAGATTTTCGTATGAATTTTTTTGTTAACAATATTGGCTGACAGCTAGGAATTCTAAATCCATTTCCAATTCAATTTATTTCAAGCACAAAACAAAAGAAACAGCGTTGCTAGCGCAGTAGATTTCGTGTTGTGCACTCTGAAATGATAAAAAAGGAATTATCAAAATCGGACGACTCTGTAAAAAGATATGCGTGGTCATACATAAAAAAAGACGTGTGGCACTCGGAGACTGCCGCGGTAAAGCTATTGCATAGTATTTTTTATCAACTTATGTTTACCTACCGACGTCATTGAGACCGTGGCCTAGCGGTAAGGCGCTCTAAGTGCCCGGATTGTGAGAGAGATGCGGGTTTGAATCCCGTCGGTTCCGCATTTTTTTTTAAGCGCGATATTGCAAAAAGGCATTAATTTAAAAAAAAATTACTTTTTGAAATATCACGCTTGAAAAAATAAAATTCGGAACCGACGGGATTCAAACCCGTGTCTCTCTGGCAATCCGGGCACTTACAGCGTCTTGCCGCTAAGCCGCGTTCCCCGATGACGTCGTTGCCGAAATTGTGCTTTTGATATTATATTTTTGATACTCAGGGGTGTTAGGTTTTTTCGTTACGGAATTTCTGTATTCGGTCTCCACACTCAAGGCCCGCGATAAAATCTATACAATAGCTTAAAAAAAATATACGCGTCGAATTGAGAACCGCTTCCGTTTTTTTTTGTAGGTTAAAAATATATGATTTCATATTGATTATTCACAAAGATTTTCTGCCAGCTTACCCGACAGACTTTGTTAATTAGTTATTCATTCCTTTTTGTACTATTGGATTCAAGTAAGAGTTTCATCTTTTATTATGAACATATGTTATAATTATAATTGATTATTTAAGTCATCGTAAAAGAATTAAATTTATCAGGCTTAAGGTAAGCCCGTCAACCCGTATTGGAACAGTGCTGTGGGTATAGATTCCTCCTATAAGGAGGGCGGTCAACCCTTGTAGTAAGTCGTTAATAAGCTGATAGTGAAGATCATGATACTTATAATAATATGTAAATGAAAATTTTTAACAAAAAATAGAACCTACTCAAAACGCACTAAAAAGTAAAAATAACTGTGTCATTTAGTTGCATTAATACCGATACCGAGACGAAAACCGAAATCGCTGTAAGCGTGCCACCAAAATTTGAAGAGTTCCTTCAATTACCCCAGGATATCATCATCAGATCCTAACATGATGAGATGACAATGAGACCACCTTAAAAGTATGCCCTTTCTAATAAAAAAAGAATTATTAAAATCGGACAACTCTGTAAAAAGTTATGCGTGGTTATACATAAAAAATATATACTTGTCTAATTGAGAACCTCCTCCGTTTTTTTTCGTCGGTTATAAAGGTACCCGATCATAACATCACCTATCAGTACCAACTGTACATACAAGCCAAGCAGAGACACACATACAAATCACATCAACCAACATTCGACAAGCAAATTCAAAATGATTAAAAACGTATTGTACTCAAGCAACCCTAGGTTTTGAAAGCCTCCGTGGCACAGTGGTATGCGCGGTAGATTTATAAGAAGGAGTTCCTGGCTTAGATTTCCGGCGGGGCAGATTGAGATTTTTCTTAATTTGTCTTGGTCTGGCTGGTGAGAGGCTTTCGCAATGGCTAGTTACCACCCTACCGTCAAAAACGTACCGCCAAGCACTTTGACGTTCCGGTTTGATTTTGTATTTCATCCTACTCTTTACAAGTTAGCCCGCTTCTGTCTTAGATTGCATCATCACTTAACATTAGATGTAATAGCAGTCAAGGGCTAACTTGTAGTAGAGAAAAAAAAATATCAAAATGATTAAAAACGTATTGTATTCGAACAATCAGTGAAGAAAATGAATTATTTTATTCCTCGCTATCATCGCTGTTATCCGCAAAACACCGGACACAACGTAACGTTTGCCCCCGTAACCATGGTAACGGAACATTTCTCCAGGAACAAACACGACAACCGACCAACAAACTCCGACCATTAGACCGTGCTCTTTAATTACAAACCTGGCGAGCTCAATTTTGCGTAAATAGTTGAAATACGAGGATGCGCAGAATGGGGTCAATTAATGGGAAACTCTGATTACAGCCGGCTACAAGGAAACCTTTTTAATTTGTACATTCCCTCTGTTTAGTTCAGTAATTTTGTGCAAGATGGCAACTCGATACAGCGGCGATTTACTTTTTATTTTGAACTTGACTGCCGACTTCCGCTTTGGTATTTTGACACCGGTCTTGAGATTTCGATTACCGAGTTTGGCTTATCTTTTTCTTACTAATACAAATAAATAAAATTGATGTGCCTGTTTGTAATTTATGATTTTTTGGCTGGTAGGAGACGTGGCTGGCTACCACCCTGACAGCAAAGACGTACCGGCACATTCGGGAATCAAACCAAGGACCTTCATATATAACATGAAGTCTATTGCACATACCATGTTATAGTTTCTACCAAGAAAATCTTAGACCTACCAAACAAAGTGTTAGAGTCATTACAAACAGTCAAACTTGATGTTTGAAATTTACATAAGACTTGTTGATGACGAATTAAATCACTATAAACCAACAGACTTCCTTCTAATAATGGAAGCTTGCCCATAACAAGTTTACGCAACACTTTGAAGTCGCCCCAAAAATTTGCTAATGCGATTTCACAAATCCCTTAGGCTTATCTTTCGCGCTGATTATATTAAATCACGGCCGTGTCCATCCTCGCCGCCGCTCCCCTATAATATAATACGTTTGTTCCACGCTCTGGTTTTGTCACTCGCGACTTTATTATAAAAGACTATATTTCTTCACTAGAGAGTGGCGTTTTGTAAACATAGGGGTATAAACCGTATTGAAAATTGTTTTCCAGGGAAAAGTAACCTAACAAATATTATACCTACCCCCGCGACCAGATATGGTGTTGAGGCATAGAATATTGTCACATGTATTTCTTTTATAAAGAAATGTCTACGTTTATTCTTTTACTAGGTGTGCCCTGTGGTCACATACATAAAACATACATACATACATACTCCTCATTTCTATGGGGGTAGACAGAGTCCACGTCCTACCACTTGCCATGATCTTTGCATATCGGTTTCGCTTCTTACAACTTCAACTTCAAGCTTTCATATAAGTACGTCAGTTTGGGGACCAATAATAAATGTCCTAAATTTGATTCAGGAACGTTTGCTTTGGTGTAACCCCCCCCCCCCCCAACTTTCACATGGTATCACCTATGGTTTCACCCGAGCAGATCACGTTCCTGTCGATCTATCGAGAATTTCGTTCTTAATAAGTCAGACAGTCATAAGTCGCTTATATATCGGTAGGATAGAATTACTGACTGAATAATATTTATTTTTATTTATTTATTCAAAATCATTTACATTACTTAAAAATTACCCTAGACCCCCAAACTAGGTATCCCGTGCCTTGGGGGTCAGGCCTACCAGATTGCGATATATTACGATACTTAAAATGGATAGTGTATACATGCGAGAATGTGTGTGTGTGTATGTATGTGTGTATGTGTGTGTGTATGTGTGTGTGTGTGTGCGTGTGTGTGTATGGTGTGTGTATATATATCGAGTGTGTACCTATTTTTGCTATTCGTATATGTATATATTTTTTACCTGTTTAATAATTTTTCAGTTGCTTCATAATTAAAATTACTTAGCTTAGTATTCAATCTTCTTTTAAGACGGTAACTATTCAAATGAATAATGAATAAATAGAGTATATAGAGTTTATAGAGACAAAGTAAACACAAAACAATTGAGTAGAATTCTCCGCCGTGTGTTTCGACCTCGTGTCTCCATAAGTCATCGCAGACAACGCCCGCCGTACATTTAGCAGCTTGAACCCATTACGCCGTTATGTAAATACTTTTAGCTCCTTTACATATGCATATAGTGGCCCCAACCTTTTTGACTTAGCCTTTTTTTAAGAAGCTTTATGATGTGTCGGGTCTGAAATGATAATGTGCTCCCGTATTAACAGTTCCGTGGAGTACATTTCACATTTTCTAGTGAAAGCTTTTATAATACAAAACACTTATGGTATAAAATTATGTTTACCTCTATACCGCTGTGTTTTACGGTGTTGCATTTTGTGTGCGAGAACCTTATTTTTTTCTAGAACTAGTTCGATTTAAAATTAATAATTTCAACAATATTTTAACTTCTGTCGCCTCTAGATCTTACTGGTCACCAAGTGACCTTAAATGTTTTTACCAGCAAGTTACAATTTTAGGTCGAGTTATGAAATACTATAGGGCGCCCGCGGTTCCACCCGCGTTGTTCTCGTTCCCGTGCGAAATTCGGGATAAAATTAAATCTATGTGTTAATCCAGAATGTCAACTAACTCTATACCAAATTTTATTAAAATCGCTTCAGCCGTTTAATCATGCAGAAGTAACAAACATACACACTCACAAACTTTCGCCGTATGAACGAAGTATGATTGAGCATTTCTTCCTTCCAAAATATTTTCAGCATGAAGTTATGAAGTTGGTGTTGCTACAACCCCATAACTCGAAAGCAGGTCATTAAATTAAGGTTGTAATTATACTAAGTAATTATACTAAATACGCTTAATATTCTAATAGAAAGCATTGGTTAGCTTTATTAATTGAAGACCCTTTTATCTTGCAGGCGTACTAAATATAGACGCCAGTAACTTACGTTTTAGCTAAAAACTTACGTCGTCTGCGGTCGACTACGAACTTTTTTTAATCATTACAAGTAAGCCCTTGACTGCAATCTCACCTGATGGTAAATGATGATGCAGTTTAGGATGAGAACGCGCTAACTTATTACCTTAATAAGTTAACAAGTTTCCATCTTACACCCCATTAGTTTCTACACTACATTGTGCCGCAACGCCAAACCACTTGATGCTACGTCTTTGTCGGTTGGGTGGTAACTAGCCGCGGCCGAAGCTTCTCACCAGCCAGATGCAGACCAATTCAGAAAATCTCAATTAGCCCTGCTAACAAACACCCTCTCGTACACCTAAACTAACTTCGAACTCCTGAAGAAGTTCAGTCAACACAAATTCAAGCTAATTTCCTTCATTATAAAACCGTAGTCAGGCTAAGTAAAGTTCTCCAGACTTAAGTTATAATCGTTTTGTTTGTACTTTATCCGCGGCCAGGTGTAGGCGCTCGGATGGCGTCCCCTTTTAACCCGGGTCCGGCTAAATATTGCCCACAATCATCCTTTAAAAGCGTATACGATTCTGTGCAGCGCTCTGAAAAGGTTTGGCACACCTGCTTCCTTGTAAGCCTACGCTTTAGAGTAAAAATAGGCAATGATATAATCATTAAGTTGTCGTTGTTTCAAAGGTGGGTCATGCTATTTATATACTGCTCCTTCTAATCGTTACTAATATAATAAAGGCGAATGTTTATATGGGTGGATGTTTTACGAAAAAACTTCTAAATATATTTTAATGAAAAGTCTTCCCATACCTCATTGTATCTCAACAGATTGTGGGTGGATACAAACTGAAAGAATCTAGCTAAACCCTCGTCGTACTTACTAAGTAGCTATCTTACCAACTGTAAAGCTTTCAACCTTATTTACTTATAAAAAATTTAATGGATGAATGAATGAAATATTCTTTATTGTACACAAAATAATAAAAAAAAAGTTACAAAGAGACAAAATCCTAAAAAATCTAATGTACAATTGGCGGTCTTATCGCTAATGAGCGATCTCTTCCAGACAACAAATTATATTTAAGTGGAAAAGTTTAAACATTGGAGTAGGTTCGGGTGTACGTACACAAAAATGAAGAATGATTCTTACTGTCTAAAATAAAAATATACTTACATAAAATACTTATATACATAAAAACCTATATACACACCTACATACATACATACATACTTACATTCGTACAAACATAAATATACATACATGTCTATACGAAAATAAATAAATAAATATAAATAAATACAGGACAATTACACTCATCGCTATATAGCCCCAATGTAAGCGTACTCGTGGGTAGCTTGTGTTATGGATACTATGATAACTTTTTATATATTATACATAAATACTTATAATATATAGATAAACACCCAGACACTGGAAAATATCCATGCTCATCACACAAACATTTTTCCAGACGTGGGAATCGAACCCACAGCCTAGGACGCAGAAGCAGGGTCACTACCCACTGCGCCACTCGGCCGTCATAAGTTAAATTGCTTTGTAGCTTTTAACTGCAATCACACCTTTTGGCAAGTGATGATGCAATCTAAGATAGAAGTGGACTAAATTAGGAGAGGAATGTTATCCTTTCGATTTCATCACGACATCGTATTGGAACTCTGAATCATTTCACAGTACATTTTTGCCGGTTTTAGGTAACTAGACTTGGAACAATTGGGAAAATCTTAAATGTTCAAGCCTGAAATTCAACCCGAGATCTCCATCTTATAAATCCACCACGCATACGCGCGCAAACAAATTATTTCTCTTTTTCCTATCAGTAGGTGCCCAAAATTTAAACCCGCACTGGGAAGCGAACGTGCCCTGTAATTCAACCGAGCCAACATTTTACACCGCAAAAGAGGGCCCTTGGAGAGCCCTTACGCGTCGGGGCCCTCATTTGTTTCTAATGAAATTTTTATTTGGCTTCAACATCATTTTCTCTCGACATTCCAAAAACTGACGCGCCGGCCATTGATATACTATGCCTGATATATAAACGTATTTTATATGAAACTAGCGGTGCGTCGCGGTCTCACCCGCGTAGTTCCGGTTTATGTAAGTTTATGTATTCGGATAAAAAATAGACAATGTGATATACCAGTCCATCTCTGTACCATATTTCATTAAGAAAAGCTCACCCGTTAAGCCTTGATTGAGTAATAAATATCTATAAAATAGTTTATCTATCTATATAATAATATAGATAGATAAATCATAAATAATAATAATATCTATAAAATAATAGTAAACTTTTCTTAAATTTTCTAATTTTCCGGGCAAATTTCCTTATTATTTTCTTAAACAGGAACTTTTTCCTGACAATACCAAACGCAACAAAAAAGAATTATCGAAATCGGTTTAATGGTTCTCGAGATTTTCGCTTAGTTACACGTTCAATGATTCATTACTATATTACAAATAGACAAATACGCATAAAATACGCTTCTTTTGCTTAAAAACTGGATAAATGGATTATCATTGTCAGTCTATTCTTAATGGTTTGATAATTACGTCCAAGTATAATTGTATTTCCAGAAGTAGATGCTTCTAACGCTTTGTTGACCTTGTTTATTTGCCCCATAAAGAACCTAAATTCCGATACGAAAGCAAAAAATCACCGCACGCTTAGGCAGTGTTTTATAAAGTGTTTTATATCTATAATAATATATAAGTGTTATATATTAGTGTAGTTTGACGGCCGAGTGGCGCAGTGGGTAGTGATCCTGCTTCTACGTCCTAGGCCGTGGGTTCGATTCCCACATCTGGAAAATGTTTGTGTGATGAGCATGGATGTTTTCCAGTGTCAGGGTGTTTATCTATATATTATAAGTATTTATGTATAATATATATAAAAATATGCATCTGTTATTATAGCACCCATAACACAAGCTACTTACGAGTATGCTTTCATTGGGGCTATATAGCGATGTGTGTAATTGTCCTATAATATTTATTTATTATTTATATATATTATCTATATGTCATCTATTTTGTTATTGTAGGAGTGAAAATCCTCATGGATATCCTCACTGGATATTAACGGACTCTTACCGACTAAAAAAACCCCTCTTACCTTCTGTAAGAGCTAATGTTCCTGCCTTGTGTCCTACCACCAGCACTCCGTCTTTTTCACTCTCTTGCATTCCTTTCATCTCCTTTCTTAACCATCAATAGGATTTCGAGATATTTTTATATCATGCCAGCTCTTTAAATATTCCAATATTATACCAATCCAGTTTTCTCCAGTAATTTTGCATTTTACTTCCTTCCTTACATTCTCTCTTTCACTGTCAATCTAAGGGCAAAAAAAGTAATAATAAATCTGCTTTCTTATGAAAAATATTGTTACTTCGTTCGTTGCCCGAGTATCTTAGATTTTTAAATCAATGTAGTTCAACCTATTTATCCCCCGAAATGTCAAAACTGACAGTTCGGAGTCTCTTTTCCCTCCGTCCTCAGCATTAGATCCCTTCATGAAAATAACCAGGACAATAAACCTTTTTTTACGGCGCAAAAATAAAGCCCCGGGAACTTCGCCATTATACTTTCAAGCTTTTGTTGTACAAATTTTAAGTAGTTACAGTGTTGCTAATGTACCCATGTCCTTTTTTATTGTTTTTTGTTTGATGGCAAGTAAGCGTTTAACGGATGGTATGATTAACTACTTGTGGTTTGGTGAACAAAGAACAATTCCGGCATTTTCATTAGTTACTACTTTTACTAGCTGTTTTTTGCAATACAGATATTATGTTAGATAGTTTATTATCTACTTTCCTATTGAATACAGTCTACACTATTATACATAGACGGGCTCCGTTATGCAGTGGTCTGCGTACTGGGTTTAAAAGATGAAGGTCCTGGAATCGATTCCCAGCTGGGCTGATTAAGATTTTTACATTGGTCCAGGTCTGACTGGGAAGTGGCTTCGGCCGTACCTAGTTCTCACCCTAACGACAAGACGTACCGATGAAGTGATTTAGCGTTCCATTTACGCTTGGAGCAATTTAAATATTTTTGCAGCAACTCGTGATAAGCTACAATATTATAATACCATAGAACTCTTCAAACTTTATAGGCCTACTTGCAGTGATTTCGGTAGTTTTAGTGGCTGGCGTATAACGTTACACAGATGTTTAGTATGACTAGGTTTAACGTAATTATGTTCATTGTCGTTAAATCATTAAAAAGTATATAAAAAATTGAATAAAAAAATAAACCAACTTTTAAACGCACTAAAAAGTAAAAAAGATTAAGTAAATGTAAGTAGCTAAATGACACAATTTTTTACTTTTTAGTGCGTTTTGAAGCCAGTTTTATAGTTTATTTATTTATATAGAAAAATTTAATGTACTTAGATGTTTTTTGTGCAATAAAACGAGGGTACAAAACAAAACCTCAATACACGAGTGGAAGAAGAGATTGTTGAAAGCCCTGACGCGATTCGTATTAGAAAGCCAAATTGTCGTGCCGTACGCAGTCTTTATGCCTTTATAGTGATTTCATGAGAGCGGCTCCGAGTTCAGTACAAAGAAATGTGTGTTGTGTTAGGAAAACGTTATTTCGTTTGTAGTTTTTCTTTTTTAACTGATGAACAAAAACGGAGGAGGTTCTCAATTCGACACGTATATATTTTTTTTTTATGTAAGACCACGCATAAATTTTTACAGAGTTGTCCGATTTTGATAATTCTTTTTATTAAAAAGGGCATACTTCCAAGATGGTCCCATACTCATCATATTATGATCTGTTGATGATATCTTGGGAAAATTGAAGGAACTCTTCAAATTTGCAGCGATTTCGGTTTTTGTGTAAGTATCGGTAGCTTTTTGGCTACTGGTGCCGTATAATACACTATGAGAGTATAGTACGAGTAGGTTACGTGTCGATAAATCACTAAAAAGTAATAAATAAAAATTTTTAATAAAAAATAGAATGGTTTAATTTATTTAAGCCTATCTATGAGTCGGTGCCGGCCAAGGCTTCTACTTTAAAGACGTTACCTAGAACCCACAAACTGCTTTACTACGTTTAATAAATGTTCTTTAAACTTGGCTGGCACTGACTTCATAGATATGCTTAAGTAAGTATGTAAATTAAAGCAAGTAAATGACGCAGTTATTTTTAAAATTTTAGTGCGTTTTTGAGTCGGTTCTATTTTATTGTTAAACATTTTTTAAACTTGCAAGTGTTGCGGGCTTATGTTGCAAATCAGATGTATTACTAACGCAATTGCGAACTATGTAAATAACATTGACAATGTACGAGTATATCTGTTTCAAAATCGTAGCTCCGAAGCCTAGAAACCGATTTAGGTATGTGTTTTTTAAGCCCCAACGCAAAATGGGGGGTGTTATATTAAATTTGACATCGACGTCTGTTTGTTTTTGTGTGTGTCTGTCTGTGGCATCGAATCTCTCAAACGGGTATATATGATTGGTAAATATCAATCCAGCAGAGTAAGTGTATCAGCTCTTTTAGAAAATAATGCAAGGCATTCTTGGCATATGACTGTTCAATTAAATGTTTCACGCTTACCAGTATAATTATTAAATAATAATTAAATGATAAGTTCAACTGTTGCTACAACCAGAATGGATCCACAGTATCCAACATTTCGGAAATTCACAACATTGATATATTTTTGAGTTTCATAGATTAATTTCAGTGATTTTTTTTACTTTAAAAGGATCTTTCTTTAAACTATAACAATATTTGCGTTGGAAAAGTTTTATATTTTAATTTAAATACTATTATTTTGTAGAGAAGTTTGTTAGTATTTGTGTATGAAAAATTTAAAGATTAACGCAAAAATTCAGTCCATCTAGACTATCTTCTAGAAAGGTTGTATTGTTTGACATCGCATTTTTTGCCATAAAAACCTGATTGCTAATTATACATAACATATGAAAGTTATGCTAAACCATTATAAAAGCTTTTTCAATTAAAAATATCTATTAATTAATCCAAAAGTTATTAATCGAGCATCGCTTCAATTTTGTATTGTAAAATAAACGTGAAAAATTCGAGTCTAAAACTAGGTTGATGTAAAAATCAGTTGCAATTACATTCAATACCGGCAGCAAATAGTTAAAAAAGACTTTCATTTGGGAGGTACATTATTACAGTTGAGTAAATATGTAGTTCAGCCCGTATGGAGAGCGTATAAAATCGCTCGCGCTTGAAAAAAAGCGGATAATATAACATAGATTATATTTAGCTAACATTTATTTTAGACTGACTGTCTTTATTATTTCTATCTGCCTAAATATTTACGTTAGCTACTAGATGTACTGGTTTAATTTTAACTATCTAGTAATCATTTGGAATTTACAGTTAGTAAGTTATCATCACACGATAATAATTATCAAAAGCCTACTTTAATGGATTTCTGCAGTGTACTTACAGGTTATCTATTTTCTATAAAGAGGGGTATTTGGACGCTTAGACACACCCCACGTGTGTAGTGTAGGTTGGCAGGCTAAGGCAACAATGATTGACAAAAAAACAACCTATGGTAGGTAAAAAGAGGATGTATAATCACGACCAGAAAACGTTTTCACTAAATGAGAGAATTGCTTTTGGATGGATATTTCAAGTAGTTTGGCATTGCAAACAAATTGTAAAGGGATTTGTTTAAGGATGAATTAGCTCTGAATGTGGGTTTTATTGGAAACTGTTATAATATTAATGGAAAGACATTTAGGTACAACAGTTTTTAAGTAAAATTTTGTAAAGGATTGTTCATCCTGAAGAAAATAAGAGGTATCATCATCATTATCAGCCTATTAACGGCCCAGTGCTGGGCCAAGCCTCCCTCTTTATAGGAGAGGGGATATGGAACGTAGACCCACCACGCTGCTCCAATGCGGGTTGGCGGGCTTAATAAGAGGTATCACATATACCTCTTATTAAGTCCGCCAACATAATATAACAATCCATAGCTGCACAGACTTACCATGACTCTACAAGGCAGTTTCAGTTAAGGTATTGTACATACATTAAATACTTATAGTGTTGAAACAAAGGGAAATAGTTATTTATAATTTTAATTACACCATACGCCTTTTTACACAGAATTGCCAGAATTAAATCCTTTAACGACAGCGGAATTTCATCTAGACTCAAAATTGGAACCTTTTATATTTTAATTATGCCTTTATATAACCGAAAATGTTCCGGATATCGCGTAGGGTGCGTAGGGGATCGGCAAAGGGGCAATTTATATGCCGCCATTTTTCGTAGGCTTACATGTTGACTTTGGCTCTTTGTCGTTCGTCGGATTGTAGCAAATTTTATTTGGCCAAAGCTTTTGTTTTGTGAGAGCTTAGAGCGAACGTGTACGAACCGATGCGTTTCCATAATCCATACTCGCATATCTATTGTTTTGGATTTGTTTCGTGAATTGGTTAGATGTCGACCTATTTTGATATTTTTTGCTATGGATATCTGACAGCCTTTAATGGTAGAGCTTTGTGATACAAATCATCTGGGGAAGAACTATTTCATAGTTTATTTCTGTCACTATAAACTGACATGACAAAGTTAACAGTAGTATGATAAGAGAACAGTGTGGTGTAAAAGAAGATGTAGTGACTAAAATTGAGAAAAGGATGCTTAGATGGTTTGGAGAGAAAAGATGAAAAAGATGAAAGATGGAGACAAAAGAGAATTATGAGGTGAAGGTAAATGGAAATGTTGGAAGGGGAAAAGTCTAGGCGAATGTTCCTGGACAAAATTTAGGACATTTTAAATTCTTTTTTATCAATTCAAGAATAAATGATCATATTGTTTTTTAGATCAATCAATTTACAATAAGTCAATTTAGTATTTTTTTAAATCTAATTTGATAATAGGTTTTGACAATAGGTTATTATAAGACAGGAAACGATATCGGACTATTAAATATTTTTTATTTACAACAAGTTTGCCCTTGACTGTTAGTAAGTGATGATACAATCTATGGTAGAAGCGGTCTGATTTATGAGGAGCAAAATGAAATCGATATCCCTTTCAGTTTCTGAACCATGTAAGGACGGCCTCCGTGGTCCAGTATTATGCGCGGTGGATTTATATGACGGAGGTCCTGGGTTCGATCCAGCGGGGTAGATTTAGATTTTTCTTAATAATTTGTCTTGGTCTGGCTGGTGGAAGGCTTTCGCCGTGGCTAGTTACCACCCTACCGACAAAGTCGTACGGCCAAGCGATTTAACGTTCCGGTACGATGTCGTGTAGATACCGAAAGGGGTGTGGATTTTCATCCTACTCCTAACAAGTAAGCCCGCTTCCATTTTAGACTGCATCTTCACTTAACATCAGGTGTGATAGCTGTCAAGGGCCAACTTTTAGCCGATAAAAAAAAAAGTATCGTATCGGGACATCGCTTGATGGTACGTCTTCGCAGAGTAGCTAGCCACGGCCAGTTAAACTAGGATCAATTAAGAAAATCTCAATCCCCAGCTTAGAACCCAACGCAGGACGACCGTCCATTAATCCACTGCGCTGCGGATGCTGTAAAAAATATTAGATCAAGAAAATTAGTGCACGTGTCGTTGCACTAGAAATGGCAAACCTCAAGATAAAATAGGTTAAACTGACCTAAATCCAGCCCGCATTATTATCACTATAGCACCTTAAGCCTTAATTAAGCATACATTATTCAAAGCATCCATTATTAAGTTCCTTCATTAAAATATTCATGTTGAATTTCACGACATAGAATAATGATAAGGGACAAGAATTAATGATAGCGCAGTCTGAGAGTTACCTCAACGGCCTCCAAGCGACAAAGCCCGGAGTGGACATTAGTTAGAGCCCAAAAGTTTAAAGCCACGGTGGTTTAGGGGCTGTTCTGATGACAGGCTTTGGCAGTGGCGAGTTACCAATTTACTAATAAAACCTTAATATTGGTTATATACAACGTGTTAGGTAAATACCTAATCAGCCAGGAGTTAGGGAAAGAAAATACATGCCCAGGAAAAAAAAAATAAACTCCGTGGCTACAAAATCGTGGATTACATATTTTTTCACAACTCCCTTAATATAGATACCTATCAAATAAATGACTTGGTTGGAAGGTTTGACGAGTAGAATACCATACTATGACAAGATTCAAAATCAAGATGGCTGCCACGAAAAAATGGCGAATTATAATTTGGTCGGGGATTTTTTTTTAATTTTCCATTTAATCTTGTTATAATTTGAAAGTGAGCGTTTTGATCTCAATCTGTCTCTATGTATAAAATATCATGCAGGACAAAGAGACAAAAATGAGCTCAAAACTCATTCTGAACAGCTTTAAAAATACAGCAAAGCGTTACTGTAAACTAAGCTTCCTGGCAGTACAAATTATATAAATTTGTAAGGCCTAATGGTCATGTACTTCTCTACCCGTGAACAGAGAGGGGCAATGTTTTTGTGTAGTCATGCCTTTGCTATTAAAGTGGCGCCTTACTTTTTGCTAACGTCGTCCTTAATGACGGACCACACTCTCGCCGAGTCACATCGCGTGAGGACGGAAAAGGTTTAATCTAAATTCACACGTAACATGTATTTACAAGTACGTGATGTCTTGAGACGAGTGAAATAACCTCGCAGGGTTCTAGAGGTTTATTACTTTTTCTTTAATTAATAGAACAAAATATTATCTCTATTTTTGTTTTACCATGTGAAATGAGATTAATGATTTACAGTTTTATAATTTATAACAATTATAAATATATTTTTTAATTTATCTACATAGTTAAGAATAAAAAATGGGTTTATTTCAAATTTGTGACTCAACTTAAAAATAAACTAGAGGACGCCCGCGGATTCACCCGCGTAGTTCTCGTTCCCGTGGGAATTTTGGGATAAAATGTAGCCTATGTGTAATTCTGATATGTAAGCTATATTATTATGAAGTTTTATCAAAATCCATTCTGTGCTTTTTACATGAAAGAGTAACAAACATCCACTCTAGATCCACCATAGATACCAAGTTTCGCCTTCTTTAGAGCAGTAGTAAAATGGTAAGTATTTAATAGTTTGTTAAAATAAAATCAGTCATATGTCGGTGTTCTCGTATTTCTATTTAAATTTTTAAATAGTGAAGAGGAACTGAAAAAGTCGCTTTCATATGTTAGGCATAGATTTTTTTTATCTACTACAAGTAAGCCTGCTATCAATTGATGTGAAAAATAAATATCACTTACAAAAACAATAACGATTTATGCAGAATACAAGCAAAACTTTGAAACAAATCTGTCATTCATGTCTCGCGCGAGACTGTGGCGTGCCCTCCATTACACGGCGTCCTCAGGGAGAGGTAATGTTTATGAGGGCTCTCGTTCCAACCCTTGCCTCCATTCCGTTGCGGCTCTACATTTTTGTAGCCTTCGCCTGTTTTGGCTAAATGGACATACTTTAGTGTTTTTGCAGTGGATTTTACTTGTAATTTAGAAACTTTTTCGTTTTATTGGATCATATCAAGTTTCTATTTGTTAAGTGACCAAAAAAAAAGAGTGACAAAATATAAAAATATGTTTGAAAATTCCTAAAAAATTATTTTAAATCAGGTTTTAGGGTCTTAAGTATTGATAACATTAATAGATTTCTGACGGCCCCCGTGGCACAGTGGTATGTGAAATAGATTTATAAGCCGCTGGTCCTGGGTTCGATTCCCAACTGAGCCTAATTAAATTTTCTCAATAGGTCTGGCTAATGGGTGGCTTTCGCCATGGCTAGTAGATTAGTTGGCTACTAACAAAAATGTATCGCCAAGCAATTTAGTATTCCGGTACGATATCGTGTAGAAACCGAAAAGAGTGTGGATTTCATTTTACTCGAACAAATTCGCTTCCATTTTAGATTGGCATCATCAATTACTATCACGTGCAATTGAAGTCAACAGCTAACTTGTAATTAAAAAAATCACTTCATTACTATCTTTAAAGAAAAATAACAATATAAGCAAAAGGAAGTGAAATAATAGAGAAATTGGATAAGTTTCCAGAAGAGCGGTAAGGATACTCGTTTGCAAATTAATTAGCAAATACGAGAAAAATATTTAATTAGCTCAGGGCGGGGATCCGAACTGGAGTTGTTTGGTTTGTATTACGCTCGGTGGGCGATGCGCTTTGCTACTTTGTAGTTTGAAACTTCGGTTGTATTGTAGGTTGTTCATAAGTTTCAATATCCATATTCCGCTATAGATACATAGAGATGGTGTTATTTTACTTCGGTGTACATGTTGAGCCTTCGAGTTAGTTATCGGTATATTATTCTAAATTTACCCGACTACGGCGAAATAACAAAATTATTGAAATATAAAATTTGGTCGGAGAACTATTTCCAACCGTTCATACTCCTGCATTTCTGCTACGCCTGGTATTGAACCCAATGTTACACTTTACTTGGGTTTTTCTTCTTTCGGTTTAAAATAACATGCATATTATAAACAACTAGCAGTTGCCCGCGACTTCGTCCGCGTGAAAGCCTAGGTACCTACCCTTTTAATTTTACAGACAGACTTTCATATAAAGTGTGCTCTTTCCCCGCTACCTCTCTCAATTAATTTTTTTATAGTTTCCCGTGAAGCAATATCCTCCGTCCCGTCCCGTGTACTAAAGATCTACATTTTTGTTAAACATTGAACGATATTTCAGTATATTAACATTAACAATATATATTTTTGGCAAGCTGATGGGTAGAAATTGATATTAAATAGTATATTTCACTCATGAGTCTAGCCTTCAGAATAAACAAAAATAATTTTACATTCCGACACGCAGATCTAGAGATTAGCCCGTTTAAACAAACGAACAAACTCTTCCGTGTACTACATATAGATATAGATATTTAAACAAGGCTCGAATTCTAAATCCATCACCGTATTAATGTTTCGATCATGAAAGCATATCAGTACCAAAATGCTGACCTCTATTCAGTACGTATAATATAACACGAAGGATTAGAAGAACTAAATTTAGACGCCGATAGCGGCATTTTCGCGCTTTTTAGAAATTTTGGAATATCTCTGAAAATATATAACTAATTAACTGAGCAGAGAACAATGAGTAGCTGTCAAACAATGTATCACGCACCAGCGCCATCTACTTAAAATATTGGTTTGTAGTACATGCTATGTATCAGAGATGGCGCTGTATGTGAAAAAAGATTTTACCGCTTTTCTGTTAAAATTTTCCTGAATTTTCTTTGCTATAAACCTCACGAAGCCTAAAACCTTTCCAAAGAATGCAAAGCCGTGCAAATCGGTTCGTGCGTTCTGAAGTTATAGCGTCAAGAAGGAATACCCGACTTATTTTTATCTATATATTAGATTTTATGTCTAGAACAATTTTCGTCTCAACAATACCATCAAAAATATGCACTGTTAGGGTGTTTTTCGCAATTCACACTCACTTACAGTCCATAAACAGCTAACAACGCTCCTCAGACTTTTTACTATAAGGATATGTGATCGTATCTGAGATCGGCTAAGCCGTTTCGGAGTTGTAAGGGAATATATAAATAGTGCGGCGGACAGACTGACAACAAGAATTTAAAGAATTCCGGAGAAATGCAATAAATCCAGGACTCAGAAAGTCGCGGAATTGAAGTACCAATGGGTAGGGCACGTGGTTAGGGACCCAAGGTACTAGAACTCCGCACCGAAAAGCGCAATGTAGGTCGAACGGTCACTAGGTGGACTGACGACGTCAAATGTGTAGCTAGGAGCCGCTAGCCACAGACGGAACAAGTCCCTGATAAAGGCATAAGTCCAGCTGCATAGTCGTCGAAATGCATCAATAGTGAGTGGTTAAAGTAGAGTCGTAGTTATTATATACCTTATATGACTCAAAATGTTTTTACTACTTTATTTATTTTGGAAACCAACCACTGATACACTAATGCATGTTAAGATTACATTTATTGAAGGATATCTTCTATAAATGCTCAGCTAATAATAAGTTTTTTTTCACAACTTTCACAATATAACGTTAAAATTGTCAATGCATACTGTGTTTACAATATTAAACAATTATTTAAAATAGGCAAAACAGAAATATAACTATAATACAAATTAACTATATAAAACAAATGATTATTAAATACTAAATACTAAGAAATAAACAAAACAGCGTTAGAGTCTATCTTATTATAAACAACTATAAAAGTGATAATTAAACTAAGATCCGACAAAAATATTACAAAGTTGACGGGGCTTTGCTTTTAAATTGTGAAAGCGTTGCAGTTTGGGATAGTACTATAAACAATAATTAGGTGTAGAAAAAAAAGCAATAAATCACGCAATTGATTAGAATTTGGAAGTCAAAGGTAGTTTGTATTATATGCCCGTATATGTAACTCATCAAGGGAACTCTTCAAAATGATCTAATTTTTTTAATTATTAAAGTTTAGAGCAAGTTGTGGCAAGTTGTTTAGCGGGAGTATGTTATAATGAGACAGCGACGCCAGTTTCTTGAATAACTAGGTATCGATTTGCTTGCTCCAACTTTCAGCGCAATTATATTAGATTTATTCCAATTACTATACACTTCTAATGATGCAAAATATGTAAATAAAACAAAACAGCTATTTGTATCATCAACATTACATCAGCCGATGGATCACCACTTCTGTACTTGAGCCGCCTGTGGCTAGCGGCTCTCTGCGACACCACTATCAAAGTTTACGACCTCCGTGGCGCAGTGGTATGCGCGGTGGATTTATAAGACGGAGGTCCTGTTTACGATTCCCGGCGGGGCAGGTTGAGATTTTTCTTAATTTGTCTTGGTCTAACTGCTGGGAGGCTTTCGCCGTGGCTAGTTACCACCCTACCGAAAAAGACGTATCGCCAAGCGATTTAGCGTTCCGGTACGATGTCGTGTAGAAACCGAAAGGGGTGTGGATTTTCCTCCCACTCCTAACACGCTTCCATCTTAGACTGCATCATCATTTAACATCAGGTGTGATAGCAGTCAAAGGCCAACTTGTAGTCGATAAAAAAGTGGTAGGTAGTGGGGGTCGACAAACTCTGCGTTTTCCGGTGCCATTCCAGCAATTTGGGCCCCCATCGTCCATCAATTCTTCGAATTCGAGTTATGTCGCAACATATACTGCAAATAGCTCGTAGAGTAGATATACGTTGGGTTCCAAAGTGCTGAAAAAGCGATGCCGTACCGGAATGCGCTGAGTTGGTTGGCACCTAGTGACTGTTGAAATCATATGGATTACAGAAAGCCACTGGATGTAGCCAGATCATCACCTTGGTATTTGGAAGTTCCTGCAAGAAGCCTTTCTAGAAGTATATGTTAATGATGATGATGTATGACTGTACAGTAGTTACGTGTATTGAATGCATATTTTTAGGTTAAGCAACAAGTAAAGCAAGTAATCACACTGCTATTATAAAGGCGAAACTTTGTAAATGTAAATACTTCTTTACGCAAAAACTACTGAATGAATTTTGATCAAACTTTACGCAAAAACTACTGAATGAATTTTGATGAAACTTTACAACAATATAGCTTACATATTAGAATAATACATAGGCTACATTTTGTTCCAAAATCTATACGAAAACGAGAACTTCGTGGGTGAAACCGCGAGCGTCCTATAGTTTAAAATAGAATCCTGAGCGTAGTGAGGGAGGGGAGTTCCACGGCTGAGGTAAATAATTAGCACCAAATGTTATAGTTACAACGTTTTTTATTAAGTTAGCTAAACTAACAATAATTTCTTAATCTATTTTAACAAATTCTTATACCAGTAAATTTTAATGAGGGCTTATTGCAAAAACAACTGTCACAGACAACCTTCAGAAAAAGGAATGTACAAAGCTCTGAAACTATTTAATTAATTATCCAAACATCTAGATAACTAATCTATTAAATTGAGAATTGCCAAGTAGAAAGCGCTCTAATATTTTACTGAAAATTTCTTAGGTGAATGAGAAACTCAGTATTATTAAAAAGCCCAGGTCGATCTGAAACCCAAGGCAGTCTGTGATATCATGCATAGTCAAATAAATAAATACATAAAAAGCCTTTGTTGCTGTTGTTTTACATACATACAAAGGCGTCATCTAAAATTTTCCACTTTGGTTTATTTTTTGTCTTACTAATTGGTCTTGCATTAATCCCTGATGGCATCCTCCCAGCCTTTCGTCTGTCTTCCTCTGTGGCTCTTGATTTCTCTTGGGTATCACTAGGTTATCAGTCTGGTCTATTTCTCCTTCTTCTCTCTCTTATCATAATTTTGCCCTGTCCATCTCTATTTCATAATAATAATAACAATAATCGTTTTTATTAAAAGGCAAAATACCCAGTACATGAGACACGTAAAGTGAAAAAAAGAAACACTAAATATATAACGGCGCTTGTAGTACCGTATTGTTTTTAAAAATGATGACGTCAGCAATGCTGACGTCATTGTTATTATGATCTTCATGATTCTCCATGTTATAGTAATTTAAACACTTATTCTTCCAATAATCACTTTATTGAGCTTAAGTTCGTATAATGACAAACAAGAGCTCCTCACACTTCGACTGTCTACGGTTGAATGCCCGGCGCGGCGATATTCAGTCGTATTTATACTCAGTCGAAGAGTGGGGTAGTTACAAATACTTTGCAAAGTAATTAAGTAACAATTATTTATGAAAATATTATTTGAAAACGTTATTAAAATTAATTTTAATGCTAAACAATAAATAATTAATAATAATAGTTTAAGTAACTAATCTTGTTGCGCCGATACGGCCGTTCTGACCGGCGGTGCGCGCTCTGCACCAGCCGCTTGTATGCCGATGTCTCGCCGCCATATCTCTGAAGTTTATCTGGAACTAAATGATTATCTTTTGAGATTGGTATCTGTGTACCATAATGATTTTCATTATGTTGTGATAACGTACACTGTGGTACTTTGTATTGTTAATGCATACACTGTGGTACTTTGTATTGTTAATGCATACACTGTGGTACTTATGTTGTTACGTACACTGTGGCACTTATGTTGTTACGTACACTGTGGTACTTATGTTGTTACGTACACTGTGGTACTTTTGTTGTTGCGTACACTGTGGTACTTTGTCATTGCGTACACTGTGGTACTTTGTCATTGCGTACTCTGTGGTACTTTGTCGTTGCGTACTCTGTGGTACTTTGTCGTTGCGTACTCTGTGGTAGTTTTGTTGATGCGTACACTGTGGTACTTTGTCATAGCGTACTCTGTGGTACTTTATTGTTGCGTACTCTGTGGTACTTTGTCATAGCGTACTCTGTGGTACTTTGTCATAGCGTACTCTGTGGTACTTTATTGTTGCGTACTCTGTGGTACTTTGTCATAGCGTACTCTGTGGTACTTTATTGTTGCGTACTCTGTGGTACTTTGTCGATGCGTACTCTGTGGTACTTTGTCAATGATGCGTGGTTAATTGTGTGATTGTTTTAGTGAGTTTAATAAAAAATAAAAAAACTTAGCTTTTGTTATTGATCCTTTGAGCCTTGGTCTTACTGCTCGGCCATGCTGGCTAGGGAAGTGGATGGTATAGGCTCACTGGGTACTGTTATTGAGTCCTCTTCTTGCGCCGATACGGTTATCTGTTCGCCAGGTTGCTTTACGGAGTTGGTCATGAGCGACTTTTCTTGGACGCCCTGAACCAACCACCTTTTCTACCAAATATCGATCGTTGTCCAGAATCCTTATTATTTCATATGGCTCGCTGAATTTAAGGAAGTGACTGGTAATCCCACTTCTGATAACGGCGCTTGTAGTACCGTATTGTTTTTAAAAATGATGACGTCAGCAATGCTGACGTCATTGTTATTATGATCTTCATGATTCTCCATGTTATAGTAATTTAAACACTTATTCTTCCAATAATCACTTTATTGAGCTTAAGTTCGTATAATGACAAACAAGAGCTCCTCACACTTCGACTGTCTACGGTTGAATGCCCGGCGCGGCGATATTCAGTCGTATTTATACTCAGTCGAAGAGTGGGGTAGTTACAAATACTTTGCAAAGTAATTAAGTAACAATTATTTATGAAAATATTATTTGAAAACGTTATTAAAATTAATTTTAATGCTAAACAATAAATAATTAATAATAATAGTTTAAGTAACTAATCTTGTTGCGCCGATATATACAATAATTGTTAAAAAACGTTAAAAAAAAATTAATAAGAAAATAAATAAATAAAATCTTACGTGCTAACCGAGTAGGTTATAAAAACTCTTCTCAGGCGTCAATATACTACATCTATTTTCTATTTTTTTTCAGTTGTTTATACGTTGTGTATGCATTTTTCAACTATTTACTCGGTTATATATTTGTATTATATGTATAGCTGTTCATTACATTTTAAAAGTAATTATTATCCTCCTGTTTGAGTAAGACTATACAAAAAAAATTGTTGAAACAAAATGCTACATTTAGATACAAATCTGCTTATTTTAAGGCGTAAGAGGATAGTGGGCTGGCCACGTTTGTCTGCTAATATGTAGGTCACGAGGTTGCGAACTAAATGGCTTAAACAGATTATACTTGTACCTAGTGGACTTAACTTGCTTAGTCTTAAAGTCTTATTGGCTGCCATTGCCGAAATTATATAAGGAAGACTCATTACTAAATCTCTTAATTATCACTACATTTTATAAAGGATTTATCATCATCATGATCCTATTTTAATGGCGTACTGCATAGCTGCATAGGAGCTTCGACCCACTATGCTATAATAATACTTGATGGAACAAGCATATGGCCCACCTGGTGTTAAGTGGGAAATTATAAATATCTTTACCTAAGCTACTTTACCTTACTTACCTTTAACTAAGCGCTGATTTGCAATGAACAGTATAATTTAGCAAATTAAAGTGTACTTTATAAGATCAATAGGTATAGTACATTGTACATAAACCACATATCGCTGTAATTAAGGTAATGAGAGTTTGACAAAAATATTAGGAAGAATACCGGATGAGCTTAATTTCATTTTACCTACTTAACGAAGTTAAAGTAAAACTTACGTGTAATATAATGAAATATAAATAAAGATTATATTAGAGAAATATTGTCGTAGATTTGCTCATTTCATAAAATGCTCGAGAATTTCATGAAATGGCCGCGTTTCATGATGTGGCCAACTCAATTTGACCCGATCGTTAAATCGTCTACGTTTCACGATTTTGTCATCCACGTTTGGCCGAATCATATAAATAGGGGCTAGGTAATGTTTGCCTAAATATTGTATGCAATTTATAAATGCCATAATAATAATTGAACATAATATTTTGTCTGTCCCATCCCGCCCAATTTATGGGTGGTTTACAAAAAAAATAACCACGAGCTAACCTTACCTATCCGAGTCGGGGTGTAACTAGTTTACGATATGATCAAATAATTTTGACCACTTCATGAAGGAATGAAGTTGTCGCGCGTTAAGTTGGCTACATCGAGAAACGTTTATGTATCATTGATCTGCTCAGGCCATATCACGATGTGGCCAATAGACAGGCAAACATTTCATGAAACGCGTCCATTTCATGAACGTCTCAAGCATTTCATAAAATGAGCAAATCGCTACGACATATACATACATACATACATACCACCACGCTTCATTCCCATTGGGACTACGTTATTCCACTTGCCACGATCTTTGCATATCTCTGTCGCTATTTACAGTTTCATTAAACTTTTCCTTGTCATATTTTAAATACTTTTGACCTGATCTTTAATCAGAATGTCTCGGATTGGGTCCGACCGAATGGAAATGTTCGCCCTTCCAACATTCCCATTTAGTCTCGGTTTATAAATTTCGTAAGTCTCCTATCATTCATTCTCTCTACATGAGACGAGTGTCTTAGCATCCCATGGTTTCACCGTGCGGTTGCCGGGTCTATATATTTAAGGTGACTACAGACATTGACATTACCAAGTCTCGATTATTACTGAGACCATAACAAAGTTAAGCTGATTACTTCATACCCCGTCTCATTATGTAAACAGGTCTTATAACCCCTTTTTATTTCAAAAAATAAATTTAACAAAAAAAATTATGAAAAATCGACCTTATTACAACTAGTGCCTCTTAAATGTTTGGGTGGTGGGAGGCCTCGGCCATCGCTAGTTATAACCCTACGGACAAGGACGTACCGCCAAGCAATTTGGCGTTTCGGTACGATATCCGTAGGGGTGAAAATATTATCTCTCTTCAAACAAGTTAGCCCGCTTCTATCTTAGATTGCATCATCAATTATCATCAGGTGTAACTGCAATGAAGGGCTAACTTGTCATAGTCATAAAAAAATGATTAACAGTGGCTGCCTATAAGGCAATCTTTACAAGGTGAGTTAGATCAAATGTAACATCTATTACATAACCTTACTCTCGATATATTTTTCGATGAACATTAGATGTACAACGTTAAAACGGTAACTTCAAGAGCTTCCAATGTGGACGTAACGGAAAGTTAATGGTTTGATCCAAGTTACAAATGTGAAGCGATATTTTCACGTGGCGACATTGCTTGGCTTCTGCAAAAATGCGTTCACATTTTTATATTTAAAATTACAGTAATTTGTGCTCAAAAATCTACCGTACTTTAATATTACTAGCTATGTTTCGTGGTTTCACGCATTACGCTGTAGAAAGATTAGGTTACTGTTGTAGATTATAATCTTTTTATTCTGTGCTAAATATTAATATCCAATCAGTCATTCATGGAGTTACCTAACTTCCATTAAATATAATATATTGGTCTATTTAAGATATGTATTATAATTATTGTATAGGTATTTTATGTATTATTACCAAATATTTTTTATAGGTTTTTATAGGTATTTTGTGTAAATGTTTATGTATTAGTGTGTATGTATTTAAATGTATGTAATTAGTTTATAAGTATTATTCACCACCTGCTTTCCAGTATCCTTACATTTTCCTAAGCCTAAGGTTACTTGGAGGCATCGCTGTTAAGCGATAAGTCCTCCCTTTGTACTACATTTAGGTACGTATTGTATTTTATGTCTATGTTCTATATTTTTCTTTGTTGTGGTGTACAAATAAATAAATAAATTGTAACTAAACTGCGACCCAGGCGATAGAAATAACATAAACAAAGGACCGATATGTAAAAGCTGACGAGTATTGTCTCAGTACTTATCTCTCTTGAACAAAAATGCTGTAAGTTTTTCTAGACTGATTCATTACTTTTCTGTCGTTTCGTTGGATCTGCTATATGCTAGTATAACTGAATTGAATTTGTTAAATATTTGTATAAGTATTGTAGAACTATTTCTGCTTGACAACACTTACGGATTAGTTTGTAGCAACGTTGATTTAACAATATCATTTAAATTGCCTATAATATTTTGGCCTATTTAACGGCCCACTAAGACTAGGCCTCTCTTCTTTTAGGTTAGGGATATGGAGCGTAGACTCACCAGGCTAATAGGCTAGTAATGATGACGATAATATATTTTGAGTTTACTTTGAAATAATGGAATAGAAGGTCATACTTACAAGTGCATTAAAGAATTCTATTTCTTTGGTACTTAAAAAAGTTAGGTACATTCAGTGACATCAAAGCGAAATAACCTTAACAGTTCAAACTACGACTTCTACCGATGAAGAAAAATAGCTTTTCATTCTAAATTGAAAATCAAAGAACTCTTTGTGCCCGCTGCGCCGCGCAGCGATGCGGACTAGGTTTTATATTTTTACCTACAAACTTGTATTTCCATTCCACGTCTTATCGAATCGATTTCTTGCTTCCACTGTTTAAATCACTAAGCTTATTAGGGTTCCGTACCGAAAGGGTAAAAACGAGACTATTATTAACATTTCACTGTCTGTCTTTTTTGATTTAATGCTATATAGGCTATCGCTTAACTGCAATCACATCTAAAAGTAAGCGATGATGCAGCTTACGATGGTACGCGCTTACCTAAAAGATGCCTATTCACTCTTTACTTAAAGATACCCATATTATAGGTGGTAGGAAAAACGGAGGCTGGAAGGGCATTCCAAATTTTTGCAGTGCTTATGAGGTATAAGAAACGAAACCGCTTAGGGTTTTCGACTACGTAACGGTGTAGATCTCTGCAATGCCTGGCAGTCATGTTTGTCTGTCACTAGGCCGTATCTCATGAACCAGGACCGCTAGACAGTTGTCACAGATGATGGATTTTTATTTCTGTTGCTGCTATAACATATAATGCTAGAAACAGAATAATAAAATGTTTATTTAGGCCTCCCATACCATAAACGAGACTTATTGCCACTGTTGTTCGATTGATATGGAACCCTACATGCGAACGCCTATCGCACTTGGCTGGTTTTTATGTTATTACGGGTATGGCTCTCAATAAGTTCAAGGTTTTTGACAAACGTGTGCTTTTTCGGATTACTTTATTTCTGTGTATCATAAGTCAATATATGTTATAGTTTCATTGTAAATTGACACCCTGGATTAACACATAGGCCATATTTTATCCCAAAGTTCCCACGGGAACGAGAACTATGCGGGTAAAACCGTGAGCGCCCTCTAGTGTTTGATAAACGCAAACATTTGGTTACCGACGTAGATGACTATAAATCAATGAACGTAGCTCAACGATTTGCAAATCTGTAGTGCATTTTGTGACGATATTTTAAAGCTCAAAAGTGTGTCTAACTAAGTCTTACACCAATTGACAAGTTAACATGCACTATCAAGTTATCCTCTCTCCTAGGAGGGAGGCCAGGCCCTGTAGTGGGCCGTTAATAGGCTGACAATGATGATGATGATGATCAAATTTACAATGCGCGAGGCACACAGTTCATAGAACTATTGGAGAGATACCGGAAACTGCAATTGTCATAAAAATCGACTCGTTTCATTGCGATTCGATAAAATAAACGTTTAGCGTTTTTATGACTGACTTATTCATTCCGGTACCTCTAAGTATAATGCCAATAACAGTTTGCGAGTAACGCTTATAAAGTCCAATTTCATCTTCAATACACTTAGCGAATGGCTCGGAATGGCCATAAAATCTACATGAGCGTGTCGAGGAACTTAGTTATCTCGCGGGATGCAACTTTTAGGGATAAAAAGTTGCAGATTTACGCAGTTTGGATGTTATACCGTTCTCTATCAATTGTTATTTCTTTTTAAATGCAGACATAAAATTATTAGAAAAAAATTTAAGGCAATGGCTTGTACATTTTAATATTTTATTTTATTTAAGAAATGTACTTATACCAATGTGTTATACTGCATTTTTACACTCGACAGTTTAGATCTAAATTCTCTGTAATTTTTTGTAAAGATGCTTTTTTTTATCGACTACAAGTTGGCCCTTGACTGCTATCACACCTGATGTTAAGTGATGATGCAATCTAAGATGGAAGCGGGCTAACTTGTTAGGAGTGAGACAAAAACCCACACCCCTTTCGGTTTCTACACGACATCGTTCCGGAACGCTAAATCGCTTGGCGGTACGTCTTTATCGGTAGGGGGGTAACTAACCACGGCGAAAGCCTCCCACCAGCCAGACCAAGACAAATTAAGAAAAATCTCAATCTGCTCCGCCGGGAATCGAACCCAGGTCATCATGCTATTCCTATTTTGATTTTATGGAAATTTTATGGCTTTAATATCATACCTTACCATAATGCTCATTGCTAAAATACAACGTGCTTGTGCAGTAAATTTCCATTTTTTTTTAATGTTAAAGATCATGATACTGGTAGGAATATCAACTTAAGGCACCTCATTCTCGTAGATATAAACAGAGATTACGTTCTTCCACTTGCTACGATCCTTGCTCTCTCTCGTTGCTTCCAACTTCATTTAACCTTTCATACAAGTACTTTGAATTAGGGTTTTTTGACCTGGCTTTGAATCAGAATATCCAGGACTTGATCCACGAATGTACGCCTTGATCTGCCAACATTTACATATACTCTCGTATTATAAATCCCTTTCGTAATTCTCCTTACATCCATTCTCTCTACATGATCAAACCATCTCAGCATACTTTTTTCGATATTATTTAAAACTTCTTTTATATCACAATGCAATTTTGACGACCTCCGTGGCGCAGTGGTATGCGCGGTGGATTTATAAGACGGAGGTCCTGGGTTCGATTCCCGGTGGGGCAGATTGAGATTTTTCTTAATTTGTCTTGGTCTGGCTAGTGGGAGGCTTTCGCCGTGGCTAGTTACCACCCTACCGACAAAGACGTATCACCAAGCAATTTAGCGTTCCGGTACGATGTCGTGTAGAAACCGAAAGGGGTGTGGATTTTCGTCCCACTCCTAACAAGTTAGCCCGCTTCCATCTTAGACTGCATTATCACTTAAGATCAGGTGTGATAGCAGTCAAGGGCCAACTTGTAGTCAATAAAAAAAATGCTGTCTTCAAAAATCATACTATTCTTAATTTAGACTCACGTTTTACTTCACACATACTCCTCAAAAGTGTTGTCACTAATACACTTCTATGTACAGCTTTCTTTAAGCTCTTATGAAAGCTCTATATTTTAAAGCCTAGCTCAGAACTTTGACCCGACAAGACCAACTGTATTTCCACTAGACAGTGATTGTATAAGTTCGGTGGCGGCACTCTTTGCATCTGAAATTGCATTCAACCCGCTCACCGCTGGGGGTGATTTTGTTACTAACTAAAAAGTGAGCATTGATTGAACCGACGTACTTTTTAAACGGCTTTGAAAGTTAAGGAACTGCGCCGTTCTATAAGAGGATAGTTAAATGACAATCGATGAAATACATCAATTTTTACCGGACTGCGTCAGAAGGAGAGTAATGTTTTTCGAGCGTATGTATGTATGTATGCCCATTTCTTCGGCACGCGCTACAGCCTAAACATCTGAACGGATTTTGGCATGTGAGGTGTTGTTGGATTCGGCTAAATAGTGGAAATGACATAGGCTATATTAATTTTCAAAATGGCGGCTATAAATGGGGAAAAAAGGGATGACGTGTGCATTTTTTTCTTTTATCCTAGCAATATGGGTATCAAATGAAAGCTCGTAAAAAGACCATTTCAAAAATATAAATATCATATCATGTTTATATTGCTGTTTTAACAAGCAATGTCAAATTAAAACTAAAAGTCTCAAATAAAATTATTATTATAAAAACAAAAAACCCAACTGCTTAGAAGTAATGAACTGAAAAGAGAAAAACAAGGATCACTATATCTATATAAAATTCTAAATACTTTATGGTGCTGCATGCGGGGTCAAACGTAGTTTTGGTAGGTCTTTCTTTCCCAGGTAGTAAACTATTTTATCCACACCTGCAGCACCATAAAGTATTTAGAATTTTATATAGATGTAGTGATCCTTGTTTTTCTCTTTTCAGTTCATTACTTCTAAGCAGTTGGGTTTTTGTTTTTATAATAATATTTTTCTTAAAAATAAAAAACAAGAGGTTCTATACAATACTCAAAAAAAAAACAAACTATACTGTTGATGTGCTTGTAAATTGTGCTGTTAAATATTATTTAATTATATTTTTTCCTTTGTTTGTTATAAGGTTAATTGAAAATATTGTTAATTTTTCAAACTGTGAACGCGTTAGGGCAACGTCATTTTATAAAACCTATAAGTTTGTCAGCTCATGCAGATACTTAACTTAATGACAATGCTTCGCCGGACATCGTTAAAGATTTAACCTTAATGATGTCCGGAGTAGGGTTGCCAGGAAACTATGTGTCTGGCGAGGACATATTTTTACATAATTTGATACCGAAAAACATTAGCTGGATGCTAACTGACGGCCTCCTTGGCACTGTGATATAATACGGAGGTCCTGGGTTCGATTCCTGGCTGAGCTGGTAAAGACTTTCTAAAATGGTCATGGTCTAGCTGATGGGAAGCTTCGGCCGTGGCCGAAACCTGCTACCTCCTTAAGCTTAAGTGTTCACCTTTTGGTAGGAATATGGACTTACAAACTTTGAGACTTTATAAAAGTCTAAAACGACTTTTATAAAGTCCGTGCAAGTCGGACATACCCTGCCAGCAGGCAGAAGTCCGAAGGGATTTTTTCCTCCTCGCAAAGAAAAAAAAAACTTTATAAAATGACGGAAGTCTGGTACAAGGTATCAAAGGCTCTTAGGCGAAAAGTAGCTTCATTTGTGGCTATTAGACATATTCAGAATTTAAATCAGGGCTTCCAAATTATAAAATGACGTCAGCATCAAATTATGATTGTCTCGCTGGTCTAGTGGTTTGGCTATGTGGCTTTGATCACGAGGGCTTTTGATCGAATGGTCACTGATGATTCTGAGTTTTTAACCGACGAAAAAAAACGGAGGAGGTTCTCAATTCGACACGTATATTTTTTTTTTTTTATATGTATGACCACGTATTACTTTTTACAGAGTTGTCCGATTTTGATAATTCTTTTTTTACTAGAAAGGGCACACTTCCAAGGTGGTCCCATTGTCATCATGTTAGGATCTGATATCATTATCAGATCCTAACGTATCTATACTAGTATTATAAAGAGGTAAAGTTTGTAAGTTTGTAAATAAAGTTCTGTCGGGGCTAATCTTCGGAACTACTGATCCGATTTTAAAAATTCTTTCACCAGTAGAAAGCTACGTTATCGTTGAGTGTCATATTTTATATGTGTATTGTTTATATTACCCGAGTTAACACAGTTTTTGTCACGCGAGTCGGACCATGAAGTTTATTCAATCGGTGTAAATCGCGGGCGCTGCCTAAGCTATTGGATATAATTGAAAACATTGTATGATAACTTCATTCATCTTAAAAAGTTCTAAATCGCAGGCGACTGCTAGTATTATTATATTTGATTCCTCCCAACATAACCATTTTCTAAAATTCATATTTGTCTAACATCCTTTCGGCTTCTGCGGCGTAGTGGTAGGTGCAGTGAATTTACAAGACGGAGGTCCTGGGTTTGATTTGCGGCTGGGCCGACTAAAATTTTCTAAAATGGCGCAGAACTGGCTGATTACCACTCTACCGACAAAGATGTACCGCCAAGCGATTTAGCGGTACGATGTCGTGTAGAAACCGAAGAGGTGTGGATGTTATCCTACTCCGAAAAGGTTAGCCCACTTCCAACTTAGATTGGATCATCACTTACCATTAGGTCTGATTGCAGTCAAGGAAAAACAAATACTTATCTATGGTAGGAGGACAGGCTGTTAAACTTTTTTATAAAACTGACGAAGGCCAACACAGCTCGCTCTAGGATAACAAAGAAAAGAAAAATCATTTATCATTTTTTGTAACAAAACCCGCAAAGTTCCATCGCTGCGTATCTAAATCAAGTATAAAGAGTAAAAGCCAGTCTTCCGCACGGAAGGTCCATTGATATCAGACGGAATATCATCCCCGTATTAGCATAACGATACTTTTCAAAACACCCCCATTTATATGTGTAATATGGTGGACAGTATTCCCACAGCCTAAGCGTACCCATAACATTGTAAAACAGCAATATCAGTAGGCGAATAAAAATGTATGAAGAATTTTTGTCCTGGGGAAATTGAAGGAACTCTTCAAATTTTGGAGGCACGCTTACCGCGATTTCAGTTTTTGTCTCGATATCGGTAGCTTTTTGCCTACTAGTGCCGTATAATATACTAAGACAGTATATTACGAGTACGTTACGTGGCGATAAATCACTAAAAAGTAAGAAATAAAAATTTTTAAATAAAAATAGAACCGACTCAAAACGCACTAAAAAGTAAAAAATAACTGTGTCATTTAGTTGCTTTAATTTACTTAAGCATATCTAAGAGTCGGTGCCAGCCAAGGTTTTTACTTTAAGGATGTTACCTAAAACCCACAAACTGCTTTAGTACGTAAAATAAATGTTCCTTAAACTTGGCTGGCACCAACTTCATAGATATGCTTAAGTAAATTAAAGCAACTAAATGACACAGTTATTTTTTACTTTTTAGTGCGTTTTGAGTCGGTTCTATTTTTATTTAAAAATTTTTATTCATTCTACTATGACTTTTCAGGACTATTCAAGCCTCATCCCGCCAACCAGCATTGAAGCAGCGTGTTGGGTTTTCGCTGCATATCCGCTCTCTTACGAGGAAGGAGGTCTAACCTTACAGTGGGCCGTTAATGAGCTGACAATGATGAAGGTGTTCAAGTAGACAGAACGTCAAATACACACAAAATAAAAAAGTATATGTAAGAAAATAACTAACGTCTAGAGAGATTGGCTTCGTTAAGCCGAAACACGTTTTGATGAAAAACTTCCATGACACAGCTGTCCAACTTGAATGTTGAACAAGTTGTATCATTAACTAGTTATTAAAAGCAGTTAGTTGAGTTAACTTAGTTTATTATACGAGTATCACTGGTATATAATAGTAATCGCGAATTCACCCATTAATTATTTTTCTGTGTTTGTATGCTTTACTCTGAATAAATGGTATATTCTGTACGTGATTTGCCGGATAGTATATCAAATCGTACCAAAATAAACACACTTATTTTCAAAGTTATAATAATTATGACTGTCAACTTAGGTATGGATTAGAAAACCTAAATCAATTTTTAATGATTTTCATTTTAAATTCATAACAAATTCAATTTAAATACAATATTATAAATAAAAAACACTATTGATAAATCAGCTCCTCTTGCGGAGCATTTGAGTGCTCAAGCAACCGGTGGTCAGGGCTCCAGAGTAAGGAACCTCATCACAATACGCGCCGTTTTGTGGACAATAGTCAAGCAAAAGCATCTTGTCAGTAAGATGTTGGTCGAAGCTTAGAAAAATTGTTTATTGTTACATGTCAGAAATTGCAGGTCAATGTCGTGAAATGGTCGGAAAGCTACTCTAGTCCGTATAGGTTGGAGTGCGGGGTGAGGCAGGGAGGCTTAACCTCCCCTAAGCTCTTCAACTTATATGTCAACGCACTGATAGAGATTCTTAGCAGCACCCGTACTGGGTGTCATATTGACGGCATGTGTCTCAACAACATTAGTTACGCGGATGATATGGTGCTGTTGAGTGCCTCTGTCTGTGGCTTAAGGAAACTGTTAGGTATCTGTGAGCAATATGCTCACCGTCATGGCCTAGCATATAATGTAAACAAAAGTGAATGCATGGTTTTTCAGGCCATGGGGAAGTCGCTGACCTCTACGGTTCCCCCTATTAAGCTTTATGGGATTCCTTTGCAAAGGGTGGAACGTTTTAAATATCTGGGACACATACTGACCCCTAATCTGAAAGACGATGCCGACATGGAACGCGAGCGTAGGGCTTTGTCGGTGAGGGCAAATATGATCGTCCGCAGGTTTGCTCGGTGTACAATGTCGGTTAAAGTATCGCTTTTAAAAGCTTACTGCACTTCATTCTACACGAGTAGCCTGTGGGTCGATTACACTCAAAAACAATATAGCGCTCTACGCGTGCAATACAATAATGCATTTAGGATGCTGATGGGACTGCCCCGATTCTGCAGTGCTTCAGGTATGTTCGCCGCGGCTCGTGTGGATTGCTTCTATGCAACCATGCGTAAGCGGTGCACATCTCTGTTGCGAAGAGTCCGGGCCAGTTCCAACAGTGTCTTAAGTGCTTTTGCGGCCAGGCTCGACTGTCAGTATTTGAACCACTGCTCATTGGTTCATGTACTGACAAGTCGGACCGGAAATAGATTTAAGTAGTTATAAATGTATCACTAACACCTAGTTTTTAAGTTTATTAATGTATTTACTAACACCGCTATGACCGTTAATACGGTTGAAATAAAAGATTTTTATTTATTTATTTTATTTAAAATTTTTTGTAAAAAAGACCGTTTTGATTTTTTTAAGGAAAGAAAATTTTCCCGTTGGATGGGTTAAGAGAATATAGGTACTGACAATGTGATATAAAGTATCATCATCATCATCATTATCAGCCTATGAACGGCCCACTACAGGGCCAGGCCTCCCTCCTTATAGGAGAGGGGATATAAAGTATATGCAGGTACAACTAGTTGTCAGTGAGCGCATTTTATCTGTAAGAAGAGGGCGCCTGCGGTTTCACCCCCGTTTACCGCGTCTCGTCCCCGTAGGAATTTCGGGATAAAATGTAACCTATGTGTTATTTTGATATGTAAGCTATATTATTGTAAAGTTTCATCGAAATCTATTCAGTAGTTTTGCGTGAAAGAGTAACAAGTATCCATTCATACATTCAAACTTTCGCCTTTAGTAAGGATGTATAAAGAAATAACCGTGAGAAGGCGCAACAAGTCATAGCCGAAGTATATAAAAACATCACAACTCGGTTGAAAGGGTGAACAGTGAACAACCCTTCAAGGCTTCTGACACAAAAAGGGGTGGTTTCTACCCGCGCCATATAAAACGTTTAAGAATAATACTCCACTTTCCTTCGCAACGTTAAACTAAAAAAATCAGCTTTTCTTTTTTAAAATGCTCCTAACGCTTGTACGAGGCTTCTTTAGTTCGAAACTCATTCAAAATTCAACTTTATTCGTTTTATGTTAATGTTCAAATTAGCTTACATGTTTTCTCATGTAGTAAAGCGTGCCATATTGCATTCTAGCAACGTTATTAAACACGTGATTGTGCATGTTACTCGAAGTAGGTTAACGTTAAGCACAGGTTCCGTAGGGAAAAATATTTAGCGATAATATGGTTTAGATATGAGGGTAGTTTGCGAAAGCTGTTTGGACTTATACTACTGAGAGGAATTTCCTAAAACGTTTCGCTTCTTTAAAAGTTAAAGCAAGAGTATCTGCATTATTGTTAGCTATGTTGTGAACTAAGAAAACATTGTTTTAATATAACACGTGTACAATTGAGTGTATTCAATGTTTTGACTCTGTTGACTTACAATTTTTGTATTTTTGTCATGTACATGTCTGTCTGTTTATCTGCACTATTTACATGTTCGCTTACAACTTCAAAACGGCTAGACCGAATCCCGATGTGATGACATATCCTTATATAAAAAAATCTAAGGAGTATTCTTAGCTACTTCCGGTTGATCTAGGTCAAACGTAAGTGGGTGTGAATTGTAAAAAACACCCTAAAAATGCATATTTTTATGGTATTGTTGAAACGAAAATGTTTCTAGAGATAAAATTGTTTAAAATATGCACTTCCGGCTTAAATTTATAAACTAAAAGGAGTAAAGCCAAGTAAAGTATAACATTGGGTAATGGGTTCAATACCGGACGTAGCAGAAATGCAGGAGTGTGAACGGCTGAAAACCGTTTCCGACTGGAGCTTATTCTAACTGACTTTCATTTTTTATTTGTAATGTAATAACATTTTCTAATATCTTGTAGCTTAAATTAGAATTATAAATAATATTTGCACACTATAATAATTATATTCGTGCAAAGGTAGAAACATTACTTTCATTACACATCTTCAGTTTAATTTTTACAAGGATATAAATATTTATGTCGTGTATTTCATAAATAAAAAAGAAAGACGTGTGGCACTCGGAGACTACCGCGGTAAAGCTATTGCATAGCATTTTTTATCAACTTATGTTTACCTACCGACGTCATCGGGTCCGTGGCCTAGCGATAAGGCGCTCTAAATGCCCGAATTGCCAGAGAGACGCGGGTTCGAATCCTTTTTGAAATATCACGCTTAAAAAATTCGGAACCGACGAGATTCGAACCCGTGTCTCTCTGGCAATCCGGGTACTTAGAGCGCCTTACCGCTAAGCCACGTTCCCCGATGACGTCGTTGCCGAAATTGTGCTTTTGATATTATGTTTTCGATACTCAGGGGGTGTTAGGATTTTTCGTTACGGAATTTCTGTATTCGGTCTCCACGCTCAAGGCCCGCGATAGAAGCTATACAATAGCTTAAAGTTTCACAGCCCCGAGGGGTCCCCTGGCAACCGTCAGGCAAATAATGACAGCTGTCATTATAGCTCCGTCGCTACCCGGGTAGCCGCGGGCCTCAAAGAAGGTTTGAATGTCAGGCCCACAGGGGTTAATAACTTAAGAGCGAGAAAAATTCTGTTTTATCTACTTGCGTGAAAAATATTCGAATTTAGATAAATCCCGTCTTCCATCTCAAGCCCCTCTAGATTCACCATCAGATGGGATCGTGGTCATGGCAACATACTAATAACTCGTTAGATAAACTATTAAAAAAAATGTATCAATAGTTCAAGGAATCAAACTCAAAGCTTAATGCAGCAACCTACTGCATAGTATTGACGTCATCTAGTATATCTAGGTAATGATAGTTTAAAACACTCCCTCGTGGCAGTAAGGCAGTGTATACGCAAGTCACGCCTCTACTATAACAACCTTGTTACCGACTTGTGTTCATATTGTACACTCGGCCACAAAAATAACATTTAAAGCGTAAACTGTGTCACAATACGCACTCATAAGACTGGCCACATATTGTAAGAATTTTTCTGTTATAAAACTTTTGACGCCCACCGGACGCACTGTTTATATACATTTTTGTGGACCTCACATATTATCAGAATTCTGACGTGTCTGACGTCTGATGGGATTTTCTGATCTGATTTTCTTACGAAGTACATAATTAATTGAAGTAACTCGAGATCGTCGTCCATTTTGATTTTTTATCTTACTTTTTGTAAGCTCAACTATGCAGCTGGCCAGCCGCGAACTGAACTCAGACTCGCCGGGAGGACGTTTCTGACAGGTGTGCGCCGTGGTATTGACCGGCGTCAGAAATTTTCTAACAGAAATTTTCTTACAATGTGCGGCCGGTCTTAGTATGTTAAATTAAAATTTAACAAAAAGGAAACTAAATTGTTTGAAAAAGTAAAGTTTAAAAATGTCAAAGTTAATTTTTTCAAGACATGGTATAAAGCTATGAAAGCAAATAGATACAGCCCTTCTAGTTAAGGTCTTAAATGACATTTTGTCATATTGGACTGACAATCGAATTGAAGGTGGGATAATCGATGAGATGTTTGTTTATTCTTATCTTATTTATGTAATGTTCGTGTTTACTTCCCCTAATATATACTCTCTATTTATTATTTCTTATATGTGTATAGTTTGAACACGATGTAACTCATTTATATATTACGATGTATTTATATTATTATAATGTCCAGACGTTACCTCATCTGACGGGCTTCACGGAAGACCAGCACGGTGTGATGACGGGTACTGCAATATGCTGATTCAGGACCTTTTTGGGATTACATCACTTTCACATCCTGCACAGCGAGGTATTTTATTGTTATTATTGAAAATTTTCCTGAATAAACATATTTTCTTTCTTTCTTTAGATGGTAATCGAGATGTTTGTTCGTTGTTTTGTTTTCAAGATACTTTGTATACTGGTTTCAGTTAACAAATCGTTACCGAAGATATATCCGACACCGAGTGTACATATCCGTTAAACGACCGCTTTATATTCACAGGTAATAATAACCCAAAACTGGGTAATAACCTGAGAGGTTCCACTGGAGGCATATTGCACGAGTGTTTATAGGGGCAGCTAATTAACGCAACCATTACTTATACATTATTATAATTATCGCATTATATTACGAGTTGTATACACCTTTGAGGATGGTGATAATGGTGAACGGTTCATAGCACTTGTTTGTAATCACACCTGATGCTAAGTGATGATGCAATCTAAAATGCAAGCGCACCTTTGTGCATTTTATGTTGTTAAATTTTATTTGTTAGATATTGTATTTTATCTTTGCTAAAAGTGCCCCTCTGTTTAACTCGCTTAGATTTTGATTTAGGCCCACATCACTTATTCATGCCCTTGACTGCAATATGGTTATTAAATGGCCTTATGGTTATTAAGTGGACAAGTTAAGAAAATCTTTATCAGCCATTCCCAGCCGAAAATAGAACTTGAGAACTCTAAGTTTCCTAGTTTAGCGAATCGAATCACTAGTTTAGCGGTGGATACCCGGTGTCAAAAAATCATCGTTTTCATGAAGGTATATCTAAAAGCCTTCGCCTGCTAATATTATCGTGTCTTGAGAAACAAGCTAGAGCTTGGATTTAACCCACTACTCTAATGCAGGTTAGTGGGCTAAAAAAATTGCTATGAAAGAAATACTCTCAAACGTTTATAAGACATGGGCATATAATTACAATAGATGCCATGGCTTAGAATCTTTTATCTTCTTAGATTTAAATAATTTTATGTACAAGTTAAGGTTAAAGTTAAATTAGTTGTTAGTCCTAATTTAAAGGCGTCTTGCAACTTACTTATATGAAAAAAAATTAAAAACTAATAGAACGTCAAACCTAAAGAAGTATTTATGTAGTTCAGATAGTTTTACATTTCTTGAATGCGGTTTGGCAGATTTAGGCTAGTAATGTTTGACTCTATAAAAGATCTCTATCAGAAGTTAAAGACTTAGACCGTCGACTTTAGGTGCTCTCCGAGACACGGGATGTAGTGCAAGGCGACGACGCAGGCAGTAATGACCTGATGCGAATCGATATGTAGGTCGTAAGTTCGATTTGTTCGCAGTCGTACTACGTTTGATGAAACGGGCAGGGCTTTGCGAGTCGAGGGATTTCCAAGTTTCACGGTTTTTTTCTAATCAGGAACGCTTTGACATTAAAGCCGATTGGAAAGTCAACTGCGCTTTTTGTGAGAGTGAATTTGTCCTTTCCCTCGGGTTTGATCTATTAAGGAATGTCAGGGCTGGCCAAAATTTTATGATTGCAGCGAAATGTTTTGGGTATGGTTATTAGAAATATTCTGACTTTAAATTATTTTACTTTCAGTAGACTTTATTTACAACATATCCCGGAAAATATAAATATAGGAACATTTACGAAAAATGAAATCTAGCTAGCTCGTTTAGTTGACCTCGCAATCTCCTGCATACAAAATTTCATGAAAATCGTTGGAGCCGTTTCCGAGGAACAGATTAAATACATACAAGAATTGCTCGTTTAAAGGTGTTAGATTATATTGTTTATAATAAAGTCTTCCGTCGCGTCTGTCTGTCTTTTTATTCGCGATAAACTACTGAACAGACTACTACTACTACTACTACTACTAATAGATTGAGGGGTTTAAAACTAATAAGTATTTGATAACTTCTTTTGGGTGAGAGAGATATTTATTTATACCAAGAGTTTGTCAGTAAAATTAACAATCGTATGCGCTTTGAAGTTTACAGATTTATTAACCTTAAATTATAATTAAATTAAAGACAACAAATCAATGTTCTCAACACAATGGGAGCGGCGCGGCGCGGCGGAGGCGCTCCAAACTCAATATGGAAGTTTGTTCCAAACGAAATTATACCGGCAAAGGGACCAAGTTTCTCTGACATGATTTTTACAATGTCCGTCTTTTTTCTTTGTCTTTATTGACATAAAATATAGTAATTTAAAAATTGGAATACGAAAAGTTTTGTAAGCACTTACTGTAATTTGCTTTTTTTGTAATGTTCTGACTATTATTTTTTATATAAAAAAGTAGGCTACTTTTTGGTATTTAGGAGATGAAGGATAAAAATTTCTTTACTTTTATAATAATAAATACAAATTAATATTATTATAAAAGCAAAGAGATTTTTTTTCCTATTATTAGACAGGCTGTATGTACCTATCGATGTTTGTTACTCTTTCACACAATAAGTCATGTAATGGGTTTTGATGAATCTTCACAGGAATATAGATTACATATCAGAGTAGCACATAGACCACATTTTATCTAAAAATATTGATTGGAACGAGAATTGCGCGGATGAAATCGCGAGCGTCTTTTAGTTTATTACAACTCTCTCGTTAATCCCATGGTTATTCTGTTTGTTTGTGGATCTGCATGACGAGCGTACTACTGACGTAGCTCACGCTGAGTGGCGTCCGTTTTGATACTGCACACTTTCTTCTTTTTTCTTGTGTTTGTGTTTTCTTGTCTGTATGTGTACCAATGCACTGGACCGACCAAGTGAAGACTGCCCTAAATCGAAGTGTCCACGAATACTCAAGAAGCGCAGGAGTACGGGAGCAATGGCGACGGCTTGTGAAGCTTGCCACCACCCCTGATGTGACGACCACGACCACTCTGTCAAGAGTGTAATGACGGAGAAGAAGAAGAAGAGAAGTGTGTATCAAATAAATTTATTTTCTTTCTTTCTTTCTTTCTATAAATCCACTGAGCATACCACTACACCATGAAGGACTACGGAATTTGGTAAAAAAAATAAATTTTAAGCAAAAACATCACAAATGTAAGCTTGTGCCATTAAAACAACCAAAGGAATAGGCCATTTGACACATAAAATGACTGACTCACAACATATCTTCAACTCGATAAAAGCACATTTTAAATCCCAACAAATCCGCTTCCGCCGCTGCATATGAGGTCGAATATAAAGGAAAATTTAGGAAAAGCTCTAAAAGAAAGAAAGAACAAACTTTTTAAGTATCTGTGAAGTAAATTCCCGCCACTAAGCCACGGCTAAAGTGAAATATAAAATTTTCATCGTTTCTTAAATATGAAAGTTTTACTAATAAATATTTGATGAATTTCTAAAGAATATTATTTTGTATAAAATATACCAGCCATGTTCTAAACGTCTAAGTATAAATGTGGGTTGTATGTATTATTTATGAATATATTCTACTTTTTCTGCATTATTTTATCATACAATATACATACAATAATACAGAAAAATAAATAAAAACAATTGAATAATTTAAAAATGTACATGTATTCTCATATTAAATTTATAGAAATTGCTATACATTTTTTAAAAATTCTCGAAAGCCTGTGCTATCGATTAAATTGAAAATAAACAATCGAATATGGATGAAACCCTAGACCTTTCGTATTTGAATCCAATCCCTTAAATGTAGACCTATTAAAGATTAAGATGATTGAAGCCTTATTGAATTATTAAGCTATTGTATAGCTTTTATCGCGGGCCTTGAGCGTGGAGACCAAATACAGAAATTCCGTAACGAAAAAACCTAACACCCCCGAACCCGCGTCTCTCTGGCAATCCGGGCACTTAGAGCGCCTTACCGCTAGGCCATGGTCCCGATGACGTCGGTAGGTAAACATAAGTTGATAAAAAATGTTATGCAATAGCTTTACCGCGGCAGTCTCCGAGTGCCACACGTCTTTTTTGTAGTGCCTAATCAAAGCAAAGTCTGTACCGAATCATTAGCAACTAAGATTCTTACCTACACACTGTAGTTTTTAATTAAAAATCCAGCAACACAGTATTTTTCGTTAAAGCAAAAAATAAAGAGTCTACATTCAAAGAAACATCACCCGAACAGTGGGAACGTAAACAAAAGGATGAATAATGAAGAGATTACCTTGGCTCCATTTTTCCCATTCACCCGATGCCTAGTAACGCATACTCGGGAAAAATGCGGTCGCGACCTTTTTACAGATCGAGATATTGAATGATATCAATTAAATTATACTGGTATTAATATGTTATTTGTTACAGCAAAATTGGATTTTACGTAATATTTGAAATGTAATTATTAAACACTTTAAACAAAAATTTATTAACAAACTAGTGGATTCCACCTGCGTACCTCTCATTCCTGTGAGAATTTCAGGGTAAAATGTAGTCTATATAATATTATGATATTTAAGCTTTATTATTGTGAAGTTTTACGAAAATCTATTCAGTAGTAACAAACATACACCCTCACCAATTTTACTTCCTTTAAAATATTTTAATCGTAAAATTATTCCGTTTTCCTTGTCAAAACTGTCTTTTATTTTCATACAAAAAAAACGGAATGACTTTCCGAACAACCTAATAGTAGTACGATTGCTTATTTTAATGAAACTGAACCTAAATTTTACTCCAGAAATATTATGATCTATCTGACTTATTAAAACTACAAGTGAATTCAAATACGAAAATATAAGTATTGAACAAAGTTGTATAAGGTAAACCATTTTTAATAACTTCAGAACGGAATAGTCCCATAAGAAATTTGACAGAGAAATAAGTCTTTATTATAGAATTTATGTTATATTACATAAAGTTACGAGGAAAATAACCTACTACTATTGCTTAAAACGAGCACAAATACCTTTACAACGTTGAATGGGACCAATTAAAAAATTGCATCAATTCTTGCATTCCTATCGGGAGCTTTTTACATACTGCATCGTAAGTGCATTGAAATTGTTTTCCGTTAATTGATCCGATGCAGGTTAAAGTTGCAAACAAATGCTAATGAATATTGTTGTTCTTTGTATTTTGCATACGAATTTAAAAACGACGGGTTTTAGAGGAATTTTTAACGTACTTTGTTGGTACAGGGCTATGTTATATTATAGTTATGAGTGATTATAAGGCTCAGACGTGCAGAAGATCTTCTGGATGAGAACTAGACCCGTTGGAGTACAGAAGAGGAACAAAACTAAGAAGTTTATGTACATGCCCAGCCTCATAGAAGACGCCCTCATAAGATCTAACCGCGTTTTCTATAAGGCTGCACATGTGGATTATGTAACGAAACTCGTCAGTGTGAGTTTAGACTTGACTCTGTATCTCTTTATCTAAAGTAGATATCATGTTAGAAAAAGAGAGTTAGCAGAGATTGAAAGTTAGAGAGTCGATTTTCATTAAAGAATCGACGTGTAATTCTAGGATTAGAGGTAATATTGTACCGAAAGGGATTCGGAATGATTGATCAGTACTGACTCCATAATATCTTTAATTAGATTCCAACGCTGGTTAGAATTCAGTTTCAGAAAACAGAACATCAAAATCTCTAGGCTTTTGACGGAACCAACGACTAACTTATCCAGAAAGTTCTTACGAATCATTATATAGCCCATTGCAAGACCTTCTAATAAGGTGTGGCGAGCTTAGTAATGTTTCACTCTGTAAAAAACACAATCCATGATGGATTTACGTGCCATACAAGGTATGAGTATGCAACAGTACCATTTACTGACCACGGCATGCTTAAACTAAAATTTCTCGGAAGATAAACCTCAATATTTCATCATCTTTTGTTCATTATAATACTTGACTGCAATCACCTGAGGTAAGTGATGATCAACATTTAATCAATCTGACATGAAACTCGAACCCATGACCATATGTTCCACCTCAACAGATTTATCACAAAACCAACGAGTTATCAAAGGGAACATAATAAAAGGTAATAAAAAGATCCATCAATATCTATTCATGTTCACATAAATATGGATATTGTTCGATGAACATACTCGTACGTTATGAGATAATATATTTGTTTTTATGAAGCAATACAACACGACTGTGTGTCGTTATTTATGAAATAATATTTTTGTTAGCGACCAGTACTAGAAATCAAATAAAACAAAATGAAAATTTTACAAGATTATTGTTGTTTTGTTTACATCTAAATTCGTTAACGTATTTGTTTACTAGTTTAAAATGTTATTTATTTTTATTTCAATTTATTTGGACGACGAACAACTAAGCCAATTAAGTCTACATGAATACATGGCACAAGTTTTAAATTAAACTAAAGTTAGAAAGTTGTCAAATAACTAGTATAATAATCGAATATATTATAATATATTTTTCATTTATTACAAGTCAGCTTTTTGGCTGGTGGCTTTCGCCGTGGCTAATTACCACCCTACCGACAAAGACGACGTGTAGAAACCAATAGGGATGTGGATTTCATCTTACTCTTAACAAGTTAGTCAGGAGCCAACTTGTAGTCAATAAAAAAAAAGCCCCTGACTATAATCTGATATGGAAGCGGGCTAACTTCTTAGGTATTACATGAAACCCACATCCCTTTCTGTTTCTTCACAAAATCGTACCGCAATGTTAAATCGCTAGGCGGTACATCTTTGTTGGCAGGTTACTAACCACGGGCAAAGCCACCAGCGTAAAGATAAATATAAAAATAAACACAAATTTTTTACCTTTACAAATCCCTTAAAGATCTAAATAAAGCCTTGATAAATTAAAAATACTTTTACGATTCCCAGTTTAACATATTTTCTTCAGTTTTATACATTTCGTAAGCTGAAACAACAAACAAATTGTAATAGTATTTGCCTAACCTATTTAGAACATAAAGTCTTACATTAGTTTTATCAATTTAAAATGTAAATTCAGTGTTTGGGTAAGAGGGTGTCGATAAATCCTTTAAGTCGGAGACGACGCGCAAAATGTCTAACAAGATGGCCAAATTTGCTTTTCAAAGTGAGCAGATTAAATATCTAGTTTTAGCTTTTAGTCGTGGATAACTGTCGTCGGTTCAGTGGTTAACTTAAACGTCTTCAGTATATAAACTTCTAGGTTCGAGTCTTGAACCAAGATATGAAATATTGACTTCTTTTTGGGGTTAAGATATTAGTATTCTTACATTCCTCTTATCCCCGTGCCTCAGAGAGCACGTCATGTCGTCGGTATTAGATAACTGTCGTTGGTTTAGTGGTTAATTTAAACGTCTTTGGTTTATAAACTTCTAGGTTCGAGTCTTGAACCAAGATATGAAATATTGACTTCTTTTCGGGGTTAAGATATTAGTATTCTTACATTCTTCTTATCCCCGTGCCTCAGAGAGCACGTCATGTCGTCGGTATTACTAGCCCGTCAACCCGCATAGGATCCGCATGATAGGACTTAGCTTCGTAATTGCACTTCTATAGAAGATAGGTTCAGGATAGGTTCAGGATTGATAATGGCAAGATTTTAAATGGTGAATCATTCAATCAACATTTTAGATACATAGTTACATATTATAACTATAAACAGGGCTTTCTGTATAACATAAATAAATATTATAGGACAAATACACACATCGCTATATAGCCCCAAAGTAAGCTTACTCGTAAGTAGCTTGTGTTATGGGTGCTATGATAACTGATAAATATTTTTATATATATACTATACATAAATACTTATAACATATAGATAAACACATCACACAAACATTTTTCCAGATGTGGGAATCGAACCCACAGCCTAGGACGCAGAAGCAGGGTCACTACCCACTGCGCCACTCGGCCGTCGTAAATCTATGGTAAATAGCGTTATTTGTATAATAACATCATTAAAAAGTGATAAGAAATACGGTTAAATGTCCTTTTTTTGGAGATAAAACGTATCTATACTATCACGACTACTAGCAGCTAAATAATAAATTCGTTGTGCTATTTCTGCGACCTAACAAATCCGTCCAACACAACACTGATCGATGTACGTTTCACTCCGATACCGAACAATGTTTAGTTCAAGGCTTTTATTGTATCTAAATTAGTTGATTTCACATTTCAAGTAGCTGGCATGAACTTCGTACCGCAATCTCTCACTGCCAAAAAAAAATTTTGCTTTGAACGCAGTTCAGTAATTATTAATTTGCTGGTTTTGCAAACTATTGTTTCTAATAGAACATAATAAAGAAAACCTAGGACAACATATAAAGTCACAGCATTACACTAAAAGGCATCATTAACTAGTCGGTACCGTAATAAAGATCTACGAGATTGCTACGTCGTAGCTCCACTACGCTTTTACGTAGAAGCGTCTACAATTCAAAGATCTAACAGCTTTTCATCAAAGAGTTCTTTAGAAAATGCGATTACAATCATTAGAAAGGGCACAACGTCTGCCAAAGCAGATTGTCACTTGCTATTTATTTACATAAAATAAACTCCGTTAAACGTCTTAGTTGTGTTAGTTTGTTTGTTACAGTTATTTGCAGTGTAATCTCAGAACCAATTTTGACGAAATTTACACATTACTAGATCTTAGAGAAAGATCTGATTTTTCAACCTGCTTTGCGTGCCGATGGTAGAGTTACTACAAATATTCAAAATAGAGTTATGAACAAATTTTAAATTTGGTTTTTTACCTTTATTAAAAAAATAACAAAGATCAAGCTGGAATTTCAACGTCTTTTATACATATGCCTTTATATGATGGCAATGAACATCTTTAATTGTATACGTATCAACATCTAGATAAGATATTTTTATGAATATAAAAATAATTTGTGCAAAGTCCATAAAAAGAACGCCCAAAGCATTTAATAACCGTAATACATAATGAAAGTAAAAATCCTATTTGAGTTTCTAACCTTCTTGAAGTAATCATAGTATCAGACCTCAATTTATATAATAGTAAAAGAGTACTTAACGGTCACAATTGACAAGAGTACTTCTCTTGCCAATTGCGACTCGTAGAGTTAGTTATATAAAAAAATATTTAACAGACTAACATAAAATATTATTAGATCACTCACACACTGAAAGAAAATATTTTATTTTACGTATCTAAAGGTTTATATTAAAAGAAAAAATACCAGCTCTTACTATCATAATACAAAGTAAACGAAAAACACTGTACATATTAGAAAAGTCCTTCAAACTCTTCACATAAAAAACAGAGATTTACCGAAATCCCTACAAACAAATAAAACAACAAATCATCCGAAAAAGAAATACGAAACAAAAAGGATATTAGCATGGAATTCTCACGTTTTGTATTCCGGGTAGAGTTCACCAAGTCAGTACATAAATCACGATTATCACGACACGGTCACGCACTCGCGAAAGCCGAACACAACCGAGCAGGAAACACGTCCGCTCGCCACGACGGTCGGGCGACGAATGACAGGTAAGGAAGTTCCCCCCACACGAGTGGGTAAATGGCAACACTTGTATTATCACTTTTTTTCCCCAACTTTTGACAACTGTCGTTGCGCTGATGGGCTTTGTAATTTGTTTGACGGTCGTGTGATGAATTTCGTGGCGCATTACGTTTGAGACATAAAGGCGCATTAGTTAGATTTATTGAGCCTTGCGTATATTAGAAATTTTGGAAAGAAAAGAGTGATTGTTCTGTATTTAGTTACAGTCTATTATTTACTTTAGCTTAGTTTCGAAACAAATTAAACGTATAGTAATTGTTGAGCTAAAAGTGGTGGAAGACAAATATCCCTAGAAACCATCCATTAAAAATGAATACGACAATTACAAATGAAATAAAAAAATGGTTATTTATTCAGTTTATATGCAGTAGAGGTAGGTGTGAGAGGTATAACAGCAAAATCTCTCTACAACCTGCTCAAATACCTTGGCCAATCTCTTATCTATTAATAACGAATAGATCTACACATGTGGTAGCACATCTTTAAACGACTCTATCAAATGAGCTCTACTTATCTTTAAGTACTTAACTAATGTAGGTTTGTTACCTTTTAGGTTTTAATGTCAAGAAATTGTTATCCGCCCTTCACTACGCCTACAACTATAAACTGGATCACAAATTGTTGTATTTACGTAATTTTATATAGCTGCATCTATCGTTTGTATGTTTAAGGGAATGTTAACATAATAGCTTATCCCGGAAGCCATTTTGCTCTTCCACTAAATTATGTATGTGCAGTCACGGGCAGAATCGATCTATACATAATCCAGCAGAAGTGTGGATTAAGAGCGACGTTGTACCACTCCCAATATATCCGGGATAACTTGCTCAAGCGTTGTGTATACCAGATGGAGTATCTTTAGTAGGTTATTTTTTTGATTGAGCAACAGGAGACAAGGCTAGACCCATATTAAACTCCATAACAAATATTGGAATATAATATAATATATTTTTGAAAACCATTACGCAATTCCTAAATAATTCCTACACAAGAACTTTTGAATCGCTATGTCACCATCCTCATCATTATCAGCCTATTAGCGACCCACTACAGGGCCAGGCCTCCCTCCTTACAGGAGAGGGGTTATGGGGCGTACACCCACCACGCTGCTCCAATGCGAGTTAGCGGGCTTAGGTTGATAATGTTTCATTTATTAACGATCACTATCAGATGTTGATGATAGTGACGGCTTAAAGTGCTCTCCGGGGCACGGGGGTGTAACACCGCCAACCAGACTCCGGGCTTGGAATGTACTGAACATTTCATAGAATAATGAAAAAGCTCAGAATTATTCCATGACCCGACCCAGGGATCGAACCCAGGACCTCGTGATCGAAGCCACATAGGCTAACCACCAGACCAACGAGGCAATCATTTGGATTTAAATGAACTTATCTCAAGTTTTGGAAAGTAAGAGTTTCATTAAACAAGAATTTGTTACGCAATAATATTCCCTGCAAAGACTTTGCTATGTAAACAACCGTTGTTCTGCTAATAAGCTCTATCTAATTAATGCTAAGCACTTAATTGCTGAAACGTTTTCTCTGTTGTTTTAGAGCGATCCTTTTAGCTGTCATACAGATTACTTGAATTTTTTCATTTTAACCCCCGACACAAAATAGGTATATCTGTATGAATGTCTTTAGCTCCCAAACAATTAAAACTATTTTTAACCGACGAAAAAAATGGAGGAGGTTCTCAATTCGACACGTATTTATATATTTCTTTTTATGTATGTATGACCACGCATTACTTTTTACAGAGTCATCCTAGTTTGATAATTATTTTTTTATTAGAAAGGGCACACTTCCAAAATGGTCCCATAGTCATCATATTAGGATCTGATGGTGATATCTTATATATATATATATATGAAAAGAGAAATGACAATTTGTCTTACCCGAAGTACGTTTACAAACTTATCCAGTTTCTGAGAAATTTAGCAAGCTCCATATTAGAGCGAGTATCCAAAGCTGTTCTAGCAGGATTTTTGCAAAGGCTGGATAGGGAGAACAACATGAACCGAGAAGGTAAGTGTTGACGCGGGTCACTAACCCTTTTAAACCTACACTCGTGTCACAAGTCTCGGGCTCTGTTCGGACTTGTCTCTGAGCCACGCGATGAACCCGGGACCCGGACGTTGAATCCATATAATGCTATGATATTCATCTCAGCTAATTTTTTTTTAGATAAGAGATAGACAAGACTGATTAAGCATCTTATAGACAAGAACATTCTACTGGTTTACATATCAGAAAAACATATATGCCACATTTTGTCCTGAAATTCCTACGGGAACGCGATCGCGGGTGAAAGCGCGTGTATAAAAAACAGGACCGGGTTTAATGTGCTCTTCATGGCACGAGGATGTATCACCCAGAAACCATTAACTTCCCAGCTTCGAGTATCAGTCAGAGATTTCAATCCCTTATTTAATTAATTAATTATATAGACTTCAATACTCAGAGGCAACTAAGAAAACATCGTTACTTTAATTAAAACTATCATGGTCTAAATTACTGTATGGGATTCGTAGGAAGGCTTCGACGCTCGTAATACAGGTCTCCCTAGTAGAAGGGCCAAGCACTCCTTAAGACCTTTTTATGCACCTTACCTATTGTAACTTGTAAATTTAAAGGAGTATGCCGACGTTTCGACGACCTCCGTGGCGCTGTGGTATGCGCGGTGTATTAATAAGGCGGAGGCCCTGGGTTCGATTTCCAGCGGGCAGATTGAGATTTTTCTTAATTTGTCTCGGTCTGGCTGGTGGGAGGCTTTCGCCGTGGCTAGTTACCATCCTACCGACAAAGACGTATCGCCAAGCAATTTAGCGTTCCGGTACGATGTCATGTGTGGAGTGGGACCCCTAACAAGTTAGCCCGATTCCATGCAGTCAAGGGCCAACTTGTAATCGATAAAAAAAAAACTGTTCAATTCAAATGTTCAATAAAGATAATTACTATTATTTCCATCAATAAACACACGCTATCCAAAATCAGATTAATTTCCAAAATATTTACATTATATACAAATGCTCTATTCCCCAGTGAAAAGGCTCGATATCGCAGCACGCAACACTATTTCAAACTGATTCCAAGCAAACAAAGGAAGCTTTATAAATACACTTCCTACCGTTGCACGTCTGATTGATTACTGTAAATTCTAAAGTTTAATCCATCAGATTGCGTATATCGTTACGGGAATGCTTTTAAACAATAAATACTTAAAGAGACTACTAGACTTATATTTAGCTGTATAAAGGTACAAAAGACTGCTGTATATAGCTTAGTTTCGCCACTGTACCTATATAGCTGTATGTGCTCCTAGTACTAACGAGTTTAATCGATCAGATTGCGTATATCGTTACGGGAATGCTTTTAAACGATGAATACTTAAAGAGACTACTGGACTTATTTAGCTGTATATAGGTACATAAGACTACTGTATATAGCTTAGTTTAGCCACTGTACCTATATAGCTGTATGTGCTCCTAGTACTAACGAGTTTAATCCATCAGATTGCGTATTTTTTTATCTATTACCAATTGGCCCTTGACTGCTATCACACTTGATGTTAAGTGATGATGCAATCTAAGATGGAAGCGGGCTAACTTAGTAGTAGTATAAAAATCCACACCACTTTCAGTATCTACAAGAAATCATACTCGAACGCTAAATTGCTTAGCGGTACATCTTTTTCGATAGGGTTGTAAAGCCACTGCGAAAGCCAGCCAAACCGAGACAAATTAAGAAAATCTCAATCGAACCCAGGACCTACATTTTATCAATCCACTGCGTTACGGAGACCGCCAAAAGGCGTATATTGTTATTGTCAAATAATTATTACAAGGACCGATGGTTTAACGTGTTCTCCAAGGCTCAGGGAATAACTTCAAATGTTTATTGCAAACATATTAACATTTTATAACAGCAATGCTTTCGATTGTCGGAGGGCGGCCATAGCACTCGCAGCGCAATCTGACATATTAAACCTAAGATTAATTTCCTTGTAATTGATTGCACACAAGCGGTAATCCCTTCAGCGTGCCTGGCATTTTAACGTCTTGTGTAACATGTGGGAAATTAAAAATACATTGTTACAAACGGGAAAATATTTCCCCGCTGAAATTGTAACATGTATAGTAACATTTTTGAAAGACTAACTTTGTTGAATAGTCGTAGGTTTTGTTAACATTGTTAATGTGTTGTCATTGGAAAATAATTCTTTTCATATGGTGTTGGTTCATTGAAATTATGAAATAAATTTGATGAATATGATTTAACCCTAGAGAGCTAACCTTCCTATATACCCCTTTAAAGCTAACCATTCGTCGTATTGACGAGCAATATTTGAAGTATATAAATATATAAAACAATACATATATCTGAACATTTTAATATTTGATTACGTTATACATGTATTATTCTATTGAATAAAATAGTATTTTTCGATATTTTAACAAAAGTAAATATTTTGTTCCTTATAATCTAACACACTAGTTTTTGAAGTCAATTTAAACCCTTACTTGGAAAAAAACCTATAAAAAAAATACAACAAAAAAACCCCTTCTGCTCTTAGACAAATATAAATTATAAGAGTCTCATTTTATTAGAAAAAATATAAAACCAAAAATTTTAATGCGCTTTTGTAGTAAAAATCAACTTTGTGTTCACCACAAAATGCAGTGTTGCATTTAGTGGTGAACACAGTGTATATACGCTATATATCCTTTTCTGTGGGGACATATATCTCAAATTTTACTTCTTCTGCTGTTTGTAGCTTCAGTTGATATAAGACTGGTTGACCAGTGACTCTCACTTTTACCTTGACCTTCATCACTCTTCCATCCTTCCACTTTCAAGATATCTTTATTTTATTTTTCACACATAGGGCATAGTAACCATTTCCAGCCGGCCATGCAGTTGCTTTAGAAATATATTTTACATTCGGTATATTTCTTAGAGTACGCGTTGGTCCTCTGGCGAAATCTACAATATTTATTGCAGCTACTCTATTTGAATCACTCCCTTCCTGGTCGACCAAACATGACAACTTCGACTTCGGATATTGCTTAGTAAGAAAGTTAAAATACTCGAGTTAAGTATCTGAGTTTTTCACCGATGACGAAGGTGAAGAACGATTTTGGTGGTATGGAAAACTTTCTTCATTATCAGAAAGCTCATATTAAGTATCGCTTTCTACTTCATCCCCTTCCAAATTATCTTCTGTTTAGAGCTTCTATTAATCTCCCTAGTCTCAGTCCACAATGGGGACACCTCCGCTGTTCCGATATCTCCCTCTTCTAATAAAAGCCTCGCAATAATTTCATCTGGCAGGAATCGTTATCGGTAAAAACCGAAAAAAGTATATACGTTAGTTGCAGTAATAATATACACAAAAGCTAACCATTCGTCAAAACGACGAATATTTTTGTAATATATCTGTAAATCATGTACTTATCGGCAAAATGCCGTCGTCACCTGCGAGCACTCGGCAGACACTATGTTGACTAGAGTTGGCAAAGCAATCAGCGCGGACAAAGAAAAGAGAAAAAGATATTTCTATTTCGTGTTCGTCAATTTGACGAAGGTTAGCTCTCTAGGGTTAAATGCTCATTTTTTTCTAGGCATGTATTCTCTCTTCCTAACTCCTGGTTGAGGGCTTGATAGGGTATTTACCTAATAAGTTGTATAAGGGGAATACCATAGACATCGCAAGGACTCTAAAACTATTCTCTCGATTATTTTGAAATTTAGCTAATAGCTACTTACTTCGCGAATAAAATGATCACCTAGAACGGATTTCTCGATACTCTTACGCGAACGGGATCGACGCTAGTGAAACCCAGCTAGTTTATAGAGAGACGAATATCTTAGCATTCCATGGATTCGCAGTGCGGGTGCCGGGTTCATCGCGTGGCTGACAGAAAAACTCCGAACAGAGCCCGAGACTTGTGACACAGGTGTAGGTTTAAAAGAGTACTATATATATATTGTGTATTTAATAGTAACAATTAATAATTCCTTTTATCAATCAATTATATTTAATATTTATCGCAATAAGTGCTATCAAAATATCTGCGAAGTTAAAAGCATTAATTATTCATAACAAACAATTGTATAATAATTTATAAATCATATAATCCCGGACGAAACAACAACGTCTGAGTTAATTAAAAATTCAAAACAGCTTTGTTGTCGTATGTATCGAACTAATACAATATGTATGACACTATCATGATATATATCAAAGAGCTGCCATATGCCAGCGCAATTAATTATGAAGCAGATAATCTAAGGTTTAATACGTCAAATTGTAAGGCTCTGATGTGACGTCATCTAGACAGTTGAAAGCCCTGTGTAATCAGTAACTTGATGTGTACATTATTCATCATCGTCACCATCATCATCACCAACAACTATATTATTTATTACTATTTTGAATCACCCTTTATGAATGATATCCTCTCTCTCTCTCTCTCTCTCTCTCTCTCTCTTGTATATATTTTTAAAATAATTAAAAAAAAGTAAATTGATTCAGATTAGGATTAATAAAGATGCGAATTTTAAGTTTAAGTTTTTGTGTGAACATTTCAAGAGATATAAACTGACTTGACTAGAGTCAACAAGAACTATTTGACCCAAAGTTGTTAAGTTAACTGAAAATATAAGTAAAGTTACATTTGATTCAATAAAAAGTAACTCCCTTTTTAACCGAGGAAAAAAACGGAGGAGGTTCTCAATTCGACACGTATATTTTTTTATGTATGACTTTGTAAAAAGTTGTCCGATTTTGATAATTCTTTTTTTATTAGAAAGGGCACACTTTTAATATGGTCCCATAGCCATCATGTTATTATCTGATGATGATATCCTGGGAAAATTGAAGGAACTCTTCAAATTTTATAGGCACACTTGCAGCGATTTCCACTCCACTAGTTATTATACTAGTTATTATAGAAGGAGACATCTCGTACAGTTTCAAGGTATCATCATGATTACACAACCACTTCGCCCACAAATAGGTTAATTCACATTGTCACTCAACATCGAGTATGATCAAAGTCACGCCATACTTATCATAGTAACCCAATACATTTAATTTCAAACAGTAACACTCCACTTGCTTTGCCATAGCTCCACTATTATCAATTGATTGTATAGATTTCATCTGTCTATAGTGTAACGTATGCTCAGCTAACCTTCCTTTGAGGCCACTAGATTGAGAGGTCATAGGTAGCTACAGACATATACAGTTTCCTCTTGTATACTGGAATATCGGATAGATTAAATTGGTACAGCTAGGCAATTTGTCGTGGCATTAAATCATTGTATTAATAAGTAATATAGTCTGTCACCTCATCGACATTTCATTATTTATAAAGGGAGTACAAAATTTGTTAAAGATTATATTTTCCAAGTAGTTCAAAGGGCTGATGGACTTTGGAGTCCGAAGAGGCTGGAATAGCGACTTCGCACCGAAGAACGCTGTGTTGGTTACTCCAGTAACTCCAGGTTACAGGGCTCCTAGATGTAGTTTGATTAGAACTATGGTGCTTTGAAGTCCATTTTTTTTTTACGCTGGGAAATGCATTTACGCACTGGAAACGGTGCCAGTAATGTTATCATCAACACTGTTTTTAGAGGGTATGTGGGACTCGCCAATTGCTGGAATACCCACTAAATCCCAGCGGAGCCGACTGCGTCTGTTAGTGAGATACCACTGGATCACTCTCGTATTCTGCAGTGGTGCTTTGAAGCCCATACAAAAGGCTTCTGTCTATCAGTGCACGTCTATCTGCTGATAATGATGATGATGAAAGCTTATATGTAAAAAAAAAGGAAGGAATGCAAAAAATATAATATTTAAAAAAAATACAGTGCAAGTGTGCTTATATTTAAAGAGCGCCCTAAATTTTTTAAAAAGAAAAAGAATTTGCCACATCGAGTAATCGAGGAACTTACATAAAAAAATATATGCCGACGAATTGAGAACCTCCTCCTTTTTGAAGTCGAAATAAAATCATTTTAAGCTATTGCTTAGCTTCTATCGCGGGCCTTGAGCGTGGAGACCGAATTCAGAAATTCCGTAACGCAAAAACCTAACACCCGCTGGATATCAAAAACGTAATATAAAAAGCATAATTTCGACACCGACGCCATTGGGAGCGTGGCCTAGCGGTTAAGGCGCTCTAAGTGCCCGAATTGTCAGAGAAACGCGGGTTCGAATCCCGTCGGTTCCGCAATTGTTTTTTTCAAGCGTGATATTTCAAAAAGTCATTTTTTTTTCAAGCGTTATATTTCAAAAAGTCATTTAAAGTTCTGGTATTTTTCGATAGATGGAAAAACTAGACGGTTACTTATTAGTTTTTCCATCTATCGATAAATATTTTAATGACTTTTTGAAATATCACGCTTGTAAAAAAAAAATACTTTTTGACATGTCACGCTTAAAAAAAATTGCGGAACCGATGGGATTCGAACCCTCGTCTCTCTGGCAATCCGGGCACTTAGAGCGCCTTACCGCTCGGCCACGGTCCCGATGACGTCGGAAGGTACACATAAGTTGATAAAAAATGCTATGCAATAGATTTACCGCGGCAGTCCCCGAGTGCCACACGTCTCTTTTTATTTCTAACCTTATTCATTAAGCGTTTAAAGCTTCTTTAAACTTTTAAAATATATTTTGTTTATTATTTTACCTTGCATTCACTAATCGAATTATTATCTTAACTATTTTGATCAAAGTTAACAAGCAAAACAAAAACGCATCATAATTGGTTCATTTATTTAACACACATACACGACACACAGACACACAGATTTACACATCAAACATACTACATAACACTCCTCTTTCAACGGTAGGGCTAAAAAACAGCAACTGTGTTTTATCCTATAAACCTACATAAAACTCCAGATCGATAATTTCCTCGTTGAAAATAATAAATGTGAAAAATGTATTCCACAAAGCGCCGCCTCGGGGACAAGTTAGTTAAATATAAATCATTGTACGCTAAACAAGTGCCCGGAAGAAATTAAAAATTATTATTTCGCTCGCCTCGATTAGTTGGGGCGGTGTTTTATGGTGTGATAATCAAGCTGTACACGCGATATGTTTGTGGTTATTCTCAACTGCCTACAAATTGTAATTAACTGCTCAGTGACTTTATTTAATTTCTGACGTAAAAATCACAGTATTAAATATACGAGCAGGTAGGTGTGTGTAAGTTATTTTTATTTGGCATCTCAACATAATATACTTACATGAAGCAATATATATTGCTATATGCAATATATAATATATATTATGAAGCAAGATATATGACGTCGCGCTTAAAAGTGACTAAAAATTATATTCGTCAATCAATAGAAAATATCCCATAATTATAGTGTCTTTTTACTACAAGTTAGTTTTTGATTGCAGTCACATCTACTGGTAAGTGATGATGCAATCTGAGATGGAAGTGCGCTTTCTTGTTAGGAGTAGGATAATATCAACTCCTTCGGTTGTCGTACAGGAACGCTTAATCGATTGGCGGTACGTCTTTTGTCAGTAGGGATTAATCCTTCCTCTTTATAGCGGAACGAATATGAGCTTAAATCCACCACACTGCTCCAATGCGGTTTGGCGGGCTTAAGGTGATAATGGTTGACTTTGTAACGATCACTGTCAACTGATGTTGATAATAATGACCGGGACTAATGGCTTTACCAACTGTCTGAGGCCTGAGGTATAACACTAACAACTATGGGTTATGTTATATTTAGTCTAAACCAGTCAGTACTTGAGCTAAGAACCTCACGATCCAAAGCCACATCCTACCTACTGGACCAACGAGGAATATATTAAATAACTGTATTTAAATGAAACCTTTACAAAAATGAGCACCGCTATTTACATAGCCTAGATAACAATTTAGGTTTACATGCAAATAGGCAGGATAAGCCTTCCACAACATAATATCCCAGCTACATTGGACTCAGCCGCGTCTACAGATAAGCCTTTGCCTGATAAAATAAACCTCAATTCAGAGCACGGTATATGGAATCAAAGTTTTACACTACTTTGATATTGAATTTTCAGTTTAACTAGCTTACTTCATAGCGAATACTTGTATGGTATATTGTTTTTCGTAGCAATAGTTTTTAGCTAGAAAATTCGTCCTGAAAAGTATTACCACCGATGATTTTTGCCGTGAAACTTCATTGTTATCTTCCGGTCTAAGGGGTTTGATTGACGGACTTATTAGTAAGAGATGAATAACGAGCATTCCATGGGTTCACCGTGCGGGTCCACCGTATGGCAAAGAGAAAAACGAGACTGCTACACGGGTGTAGACTTAAGAATTCTCTTTATGATTAATCAACGTTCGCCTTCTCTGCTCGAATTGTTCTCCTTGTCCAGCCATATCTGATAGGATCCTGATTGAGCAGCTTTGGACACTCGTTCTAGAATAGAGCATACTGCAGTTCTAGTTAGGCCAAGATCTTTATTCATATGCCCTTACAAGTATTTTGGCTACGGTTGCCATTGCATCCACAACGGCTATCCGGCTAACGGCCCATGAAAAAGGGCAGTACTTTTTCCCCACTTTTATCGTCCCATGAATTAAAAATGCGTCTAAATATGACACAACCGTTCTTCAAGCTCTTCGAGTCTAACAGAGGGAACGTATATTTCAAACTAGTTAATTTTATAAAAAGAAAATCTCATTTTCACTCACAAACCCTTAACTATCCGCAACCGTACTAGATAGCTATGAAAAAGAAAAAACAAAGTAACTTGTACTATAAGAAATATGTTAACAAATGATAAGAAGGCATCAAAAGGTCACCAAAAGAAAACATACCATCTCTTACTTCCACTCCGTCGCCTTTTATTCCATAATTCTCTGCCAAAACGGACCTGACCGGATCCCGACCTTCCTTTATTAACTATGTTTTATATACAGCAACCCCATTTAAATTCTTTCAGCTGTACGTATTTTTTCAAGCGACATTCGCTCCTATTCCTTTTGGGTTACATTCTTAAATAGCTTGCGGTTTAACGTAAATTACTGCAGTATTTGCGTCGATTTGTGCAAAATATTCGTGTTCATGTAAATATGTACTCTATTATTATTGATATAGAAGTTATTTTGTAACGGATGTGATAGTATGTCATCACGTGGTTTATCCGGCTAGTTCTTTCTTGGGAATGCGTGTCCGCATAGTTTGAATGCTCGGTATATTTTCTCCTTACATAAGTTGCAGGTAACTTTATGAGTCACTAGTGAATGCTCACGACTTTTCATGAAATTAATGCTTTTCCTGCCTTTAACAACAAAAACCATGTTGACTAATATCACATTTTAATGTTTATGTCAGGTAATGTCGGTTTAATGTACTCTCCGAGGCACGAGTGTCTAACATCATCACTAGGATATTTTACTGAAAATATAATTGACCTAATTACTCTGTAATTATAACTTTAAGATATGAACGTGACCAACGGACTTAATGAAGAATCAAAGTAACTCAGCGGGCGATGGCAAGCGCAATGCTCGGAGTAACTCTGCGTGATCGAATCAGTTCTGAAGAGTTCCGTAGAAGAACTAAAATATTCGACATAGCTCAGCGAGTCGCAGAACTGAAGTGGCAATGAGCGGGACAGGTGATTCGAAGGACATCGGAGGCCCAAGGTTGAAAGCGCAGTATTTTTCGACCCAGCAGTGGACGTCTTTTGACTGTCAATGATGATAAGATCATCGACGGCCTCACGTGCTTTCTGAGACACCGGTGCGTATCATCAGGAGTTTTTAAAAAAAAAACACCATCTTTTTATTGCCCAGTCTAGAACTCAAACCTAGTATTTCACAATCCGTAGTCGAAGCGGTTGGATATATTATATCAAATAGTCTGTTTAACGTTATTACGGATGCGAAATTAATCAGAAACCATAATATAAATTAAATTTATTACGCAACACGAATCCCCCGCGAGTATAAAATCAAATTGGCCCCGACACGTAAGTCTTCGTCGGATTGAGTTGGAATGGAACACCTTGTACATTTTAAGTTGGACAATAGAATGTAATTCAGAGGTATATTGGGCTCGGTGATTTAGCATAAAGTCTGTGGGAGAGATTACATTAGATGAGCGCAGCGAGCTTGTATAAAATAAATATTTAAAAATACAAATAATGAGGCCCTACACCTGTTGTAAAAAAAATCAAACAGGATCCGTGGTTGGTAGAACGCGCTGACCGTGACAGTCAAAGAGCAGTGGGTTTGAAACCCGCTGGCCCTGCAATTTTTTATATCACTTTTAGTTTCAAAATTAAAATAACTTAAAAGTGTGGTTAACATTACCCATTAATAATATAGAACCGACCGATCGATCGACCAGAAATTTCAAGTAGGAGAGAGAAGAGCTCCGAGCAAAGTCTGAGATTTGAGACTCGTGTAGGTTTTTACAGTAGGGCTGGTAGTATATCAGTGTCGGTCATGGTCGTAGCTTCTGATAGTGATCGTTTCAGATTTCAAACATTATAAAACTAAGTCTACCAAACTGTTTTAGAGTTATTTACATGACTTTGAAGTGAGCTATTAAAATAGGCAAAAATAATTTAAAATCGCTCCGCTTATATTTGTCCCCGCAGCCTACACCAAAGGTAAAGCGGCAAAAACCTCAAAGCTAACCATAAACTTTGATTAGATTTTGTAACAGGCTACGGCAGCGCACATTAGAATGCGTGAGTCGCGACCGCAGTAATTGAATTTTCTAGGCCATTGCCCCAGATTTGGTGTTAGTCGAGAGATTATGCATTGCCTCGGGGCAAAGGATTTTCTTACCCCTGCGAGGAGATGGTGAAAATGTGGAAATATTTGAATTTTTATGACGAAATTCTCTTGTACATGAATGATGTTTTTAAACAGTGACTTACTTTGTCTGGGGGAAAAGCTTTGGCGTTTTACTTTGTGTGCGTGAATTTGTTTTTTTATCAAGTCGTCTTTTTCTATGACACGCTTGGGTTTTGCGCAATTGCGTTTTTGCCTGTGCATAGGAGAGTCATGTTTTTAATGATTACCAAATGTTTGCTACTTTATACCTATTATTTGTTTGGCTATGTAGAAAAACAGTGCCTCAATAACAATATAGTAAATGGCTTAGCCCAGTGATTCTCAACCTTTTTTTGTTGCGGCACATATTTAATGATTTCAAAATTTGGCGGCACACAAAGAAAAAGATAAAAATTATTTACTTACTATGACACACTGCCTAAATAGTTTATGACAAAAATTTTAAATACCCAGACCACTTTGGATAAAGTCAGTAATTCGTTCCATTTTTTTTTTGAGAAAGGCAGTCTTTAGAAAATAAAACACTGAAAAAACAAGGATTTAATGGAGAAAGTAATATAAAACTATGCTTTGAACAAGTAATCCCGTTGGTAATTACGATTAAATCAAGTTTAATCGCAAAACAAATGGCCTATGGTGACTGTAATAATGGTTTAGACCCAAAAAATTTTTTTGTGGATTTAAATATATGTTCATGTTAAAAATATTTTTCTTTTAAAATGATATAATTTAATAATATTAACATTATTATAAATTTGCAAAATTTTGCGGCACACTTGAAATTTGGCGGCACACAAAAGTGCTGCGGCACAGTGGTTGAGAATCATTGGCTTAGCCTATCATTTATCACTTCATATCTTTTGACATCTTGATGTCTTGCTCTCCAGCGGCTGGCTACTGGGAGTCACTGGATAAAGACTGTGCTGTTAGGAATTTCTAATACGAGATCTATAGATCTGTTCTATCTATCAGCTGATTATGACGAAGATAATGATGAAGCAAGGAAGGAAAGACGGAGGAAGTATAAATAAAAAGATCAGTTTATTTTCTACACGCTATAACAAGAAATAAATTTAAAATAAAACGAAATGTGTACAATATTGAGCACACTTTACACAAAATTTATACAGGAAGGAACAGCGTTGTACCGTTCAAACAGAACTGCGAATACGAAACCGGTTATTGTTTGCGCATAGAAAATAAATATGACAGTTTAATAGTCGTAATACGAATATATCATGCAGCTGGTGTGCATTGATTTTATATACTTAACGATATAAATGGCATTTCCTTTTTACCCGACTGAGTCAGAAGGAGGGTTATGTTTTTCGAGCGTATGTATGTATGTATATATGTATGTATGTATGTATTTATGTATGTATGTATGTATGTATGTATGTATGTATGTCCATTTCTTCGGCACGCGCTACAGCCTAAACGGCTGAACGGATTTTGACATGTGAGGTGTCGTTGAATTTGTCAAAATTGTTGTAGTGACATAGGCTATATAAATTTTCAAAATGGCGGCTGCAAATGGGGGAAAAAAGGGGGGATGTGTGTATTTTTTTCTCTTATCTTAGCAATATGGATACCAATTGAAAGGTCCTAAAAAGAACATTTCAAAAATATAATATATCATGTTTATTTTACTTTTTTAACAAAAAATGGCAAAAAGTGTACTAAGTGTACCGTCTCATTTCTATACCATAAACTAAAACTAAAAAGTCTGAAATAAAATTATTATTATAAAAACAAAAAATCCGACTGCTTAGAAGTTATGAACTGAAAAGAGAAAAACAAGGATCACTATATCTGTATAAAATTCTAAATACTTTGTGGTGCTGCAGGCGGGGACAAACGTAATTTTGGTAGATCTTTCTTTCCCCGCAGGTTAAAGTATTTTGTCCCTGTTTGCAGCACCATAAAGTATTTAGAATTTTATACATATATAGTGATCCTTGTTTTTTTTTCTTTTCAGTTCATAACTTCTAAGCAGTCGGGTGTTTTGTTTTTATAATAATAATTTTATGTATAATTTAGCAGCAAGCTCGTAGATAAATACTGACGACAACTGGGTTCGTTTTCTGGCTAGGCTGATTAAGAGTTTACCAGAGTTTGACCAGACCAGGTATTAGACCAGCCAGACTCACCAAACCAGGATCAATTAATGGTTCAAGTGCAAATGAAGCCCCTGCCAACAAAATCATACCGCCAAATGACATCCTGTTGAACCTGAAAGGGGTGTGGAGTTCATCCTACTCCTAACAAGTTAGCTCGCTTCCATCTTAGATTGCATCATAAATGACCACCTGGTGTGTGCAGTTAAGGGTTAACTTGTAAAAAATAAAAAATCTTTTGACTTAAATTGTTCGAACCAATGCATTGATAGTTTCATGGCTGTCTAGGGGAACATATTATAAAAAGATACACTCAACCATGTGGAAGATTTCATTCATTTCCGTACTTAACATCAGATGTGCTCGCCTGCAGCCTACGCCATAAACTGTATCCATCTAAACTTCATCGGAACTATCAGCGCTGGCCTATTACAAGTTGGAACGAATTCGAGCGGGAGGCGTTACAATTTTATTCTCTCCCCCGGGAGGTGTTGAATTTCATAACTTTGATAACACTATCATAAGCTATTATAACTAGAATTTTCATCAAAATGTGGGCAGATTAAACTGGGCAATCCAAAAAGGGGAGTGTTAAACTTTAAAATGAAAAATAATGTTGCTAAATATTATCATTTTTAGGCTTTTAACGGCACACAAAACTTCTTTCCATATTTTAGGAGAGAGAGAGAGAGAGAGAGAGAAGTAAAGTTGGTGGGCTTAGATCGAACATGCTTGATTTTGTAACGATCACTCTCAGATGTTTTATTTTTTTTTATCAACTATGAGTTGGCCCTTGACTGCTATCACACCTGATGTTAAGTGATGATGCAGTCTAAGATGGAAATGGGCTAACTTGTCAGGAGTGGGATATAAATCCATACCCCCTTTCGGTTTCTACACGACATTGTACCGGAACGTTATAACGCTTGGCGATACGTATTATCGGTAGGGTGGTAACTAGCCACAGCGAAAACCTCCCACCAGCTAAATGCCAGATGTGGCAGGGTATTGCACGAAATTTCTTAGAAAAAGAAAACTCAGTACATAGCCCGACACAGAATTTGAACTCTGGACCTTGGTGATCTGATATGTATGCTATATTATTGTGTAGTTTTATCAAAATCCATTCAGCAGTTTTTGCGTGAAAGAGAAACAAACATCTATCCATACTTACAAACAGTGGCCTTTATAATATTAGCATGGTTTTCTAACTTGTTTGTAAGAGAGTTTGTGTACCCAACCAAAGAAATTATATTCATATAATATTAGTCCGTGGGTTCAACTCCATTAACTCGCAGTCCGTTTGGAAGTCGCATTGCATTGAATGGCAGGTCAGGGACTTGATCTAATATTCTAAACACCGGTGATGAAACGTCACGGTATCGCCGGTTATGCATTGTATGATTGTTATGAGTTAATATTATTGTAGACAAGATGTGGGAATTACAATAAGAACACGAGTACGCCGTAACATATTTGACGCCCTCAGTGCAGTTTATTTGTTAATTAATAAAATAAAAACTTGGTAACATTTGAGGCGGGACGGCACTAGATTTTTCTTAAATGAACTGTCATCGTCCTAGTTGTCCGATCAAAAGCACCCGTTCCGAAAAAAGTTCACGGTCGGTATAGAACCTTCCGTATTTGGGAGTATTATAAAAATATTTCGAGAAGCTAATGCTTCTACGTTACAAGTTTCTGAGATAACTGTACCTAACCAAACAAACTTTTCAGGTATATTAGCAGCAAGACTAACTTGTAGTCGTTTGGAAAAAACATTGCATTGAATCAGTTTCTGATTTGATATGTAGAAATATTTATGAGCTACAATCATATGTTATGGTAAATATTATGGTAGCTAAGATGGAGAGCCTTGCAATAAATCTGACTTGTTAGCAGTAAACTTCTCACGGTTTAGTGTTTCATGACATCATACCTGGAACTCTTATTCTCTTTCACGTGGTATCTCCGCACTTGGCCAAAGCTTGACCGAGCAGACGTGGGCTAATTCAGAAAATAAATAATACTTGTCCGCGTTTGGAACTAGATTTGTAGTTGGAAGACTGTCGTGGAAAAGGCCTTGTTCGTGTTTGATCTTTAATGATGAAGTGACAAAGCAGTACAAAATTAATTATGATATTATTAGGCAGGTAGTTTTTGACACTAGACATATACACGCTGTGCTTAACGCGCCTGTTCAAAAATTTAAGCAATCGTGTCGTGGTTCATCTCTGCTGTGCTATTCAGAAGAAGCCAGTTTTGCGGCTTAAATAATACTTCTATCTTTTAAGGCATTTAGCAAGCCATTAAGCCGTCGATTCTAGCCACTATCAACATTTTATAGCGATCTATAATTAATTAAACAGTATCACCCTAAGTTCTTAGCCGGCAAAGTAGGCAACATGCTGGGTCTACGGTCTCTTACAAGGTAAGAGGCCTGGCCCTGTAGGATGCTGTTACTAGGCTGTTAGTGACGATGATGATACAAAGACTATAAGACGTTGATAAGGCAAAAACTTTAAAAAAAGACGCGAGAGTTCTACGGACCCCCATTTGGAACGTACTTCCTTGAATAAGCGAATGAAAGCCGAAGAGTTGAATTTATTGCATTTCTGCGAATTGCTTTAAATTCTTGTTGTTTGTCTGTCCGCATTATTTATATGTTCTCTTACAACTCCAAAACGACCTGGCAAAAAAATCCGAAGAGTGTTCTTAGCTACTTCTGGTAATGTAAATTACACCCGGACTATGCATACCAATTTTTAACCGACGAAAAATACGGAGGAGGTTCTCAATTCGACATACATATGCATAACTTTTTACAGAGTTGTCCAATTTTGATAATTAAGTGGTCCCATTGTCATCATGTTAGAATAATGATATCATGGGGAAATTGAAGGAACTCTTCAAATATTGGAGGCACGCTTACAGCGGTTTCGGTCTTTGTCACGATATCGGTAGCTTTTTGGCTACTAGTGCCGTATAATATACTATGACAGTATAGTACGAGTACGTTACGTGGCGATAAATCACTAAAAAGAAAGAAATGCTCAAGTAAATTAAAGCAACTGAATGACACAGTTATTTTTTACTTTTTAGTGCGTTTTGAGTCGGTTCTATTTTTTGTTAAAAAAAATTTTGATGGTATTTGTGAAACGAAAATGTTTTAGACATAAAATTGTTAAGAATATGCTCTTCAAAATCTGTTCAAAATTTCAAACCGAAAGAAGAAAATACCAAGTATAATATAACATTGGGTTCACAACCGGGCGTAGCAGAAATGCAGGATTCCATTTGGGATCACATCCAAATCAGGTTATTACTTTGGCATATACATACAAATAGTCATTAGATTAAAAATGAACTTTACCATTTAAATGCGCCCCACAAAGGTCAGGCAGTAATGCGAATGAATAGATTGCTTCGTAAATAAAGTATGAGCAAGACCTCTGTTCAAACCTGGCAGTGATTGACGTGTGAGGTCCATAAAAGTTTAAACGTGAACGTGAACGATGGGAAAGGCACGTTTCCATTCGCGACACGACTCCGATTTGTCTTATAAGTTGTACGACTTAAATCTATTGCTGTAAACCATTTGATTGTCCCAAATAATATTTCACACTGAATCTGAATCAAATCATTATCATTACTGTGTGAAAAATAGTAAACGGATTTAATTAGACTTTGGTCACTCATTTATGCTAAACGACAGTCTACTCCTACACGGCAATGTACTAAAACGCCAAATTGCTTAGCGGTACGTCTTCAGCCAGACCAGGACCAAAGATTTTTTTTTATCGATTACAAGTTAGCCCTTGACTGCTATCACACCTGATGTTAAGTGATGACGCAATCTAAGAAGCGGGCCAACTTGTTAGGAGTAGGATAAAATCCACACCCCTTTCGGTTTCTACACGACATCGTACCGGAACGCTAATTCGCTTAACGGTACGTCTTTGTCGGTAGGGTGGTAACTAGCCAAGGCGAAAGCCTCCCACCAGCCAGACCGAGACAAATTAAGAAAAATCTCAATTTGCCCCACCGGGAATCGAACCCAGGATCTCCGTCTTATAAATCCACCGCGCATGTCGTCACGGAGGTCGTCAAATAGAGTCAGTTACAACAGTTGACTCTCTATTTGTTAAGTTATCAGTCGCCTAACTTTGTTATGACTGCTTATGAATGTTCGTTGATTGGTAATTACTAGGTCGAAAATTTAGTTGCAAGTGACTATGACGTGCCATTAAATGCATCAAAAATAAATAATTCACAGAGTACTATAAACAAAAAGAGTGCCGAACAAAATTAATAACGGAAAATTACAATACCCTTCAGCAAAGAGCTTGCACAAAAAGGTTTTCTTTACAGTTTTTCCTTTTATGCTTTTACGAAAGCTCGTGTCGTCCCCGTACCGATGTAAAAGGTTCCGTCGCCTGTACTTTCATTGTTTAATAATTAATGGCATTGTACTCACTGGACTGGGCGTTCGGGAAAATAGGGAGCCTGTTAACAACCATCATTTTGATTTATCGATCAACAATTCATTGGTATTACTTCTAGTGTTTTCAGGAACACTGTTGTAGTTAGGTATAATGGACCACTTATAGCGGTAAAACTTATTTAGAGACTAACCAAAATATTTCACCTGTATATAAAAAATCGCAGTAGGATGAAACCCATTAGAAAAGGAGGAAAATATCATAAAAATTAAAGGAAAAATTAATTACCCGTATTGAACAGTTTAGTATGACCGTATGACCAGAAGTCGTAGGTACAAAAAGATCTAAACTCGTTCTTACACTTTTTTCACATAACCTCAAAATTTACGTAAAAATTTAAAAAACCTACTTTTTTGTTTTTTCTTCTTCTTTCTTCTTTCTCTATCTTTTACATAAAAATTTTATCCTCACTAAATTTGGTGAAAACCAACTTTTTTATGTTCCAGACATGCTATAATTTATTAAATTTCGCGCTATATTTTTTTGGTTTCAAAAGTTATCGGCACTGGTCTATACACCGTTACGTAGTCGATATCCTTTGGACGTAGTAAGCGGTTTAGTTACTCATTTCTCATACGCTATGCTAAAATCTGGAACGCCCTTTGAGCCTCCATTTTCTCTACCACCTGCAATATCTTTAAGTCAAGAATTAATAGACATCTTCTAGGTAAGCTGGTACCACCGTAGGTTGCATCATCACTTACCATCAGGCGTGATTGCAGTTATGCGCTAGCCTATAGCATTAAAAAAATGTGATGTTTCAAAAGCAACATAAAATGCTACCTATTCGAAGTTCTGATCTGGTGAGAGTCACTACAAATATGAAAATTCAAAATTGCGTGTATATTACTCGAAAAATCGAATTTAAGTTTGATTCACCATAACGACTGAATGGATATAGATAAATTTTAACAAACAGATAGATTATAGTTTAGGATCACATATAGAATGCTTTTTATCCTAATATTCTAACAGTAACAGGATCTGTGAGGTTGAAACTGGGGCTACAGCTTGCGATTAATATAATTTCCATTAATCAAGCAACTTTAACTCCGTGAATGCGCTGGCTGAACTAATTAATCGTGCTTTTCAATTAAGCCTACTTAAAACAAACGTATTCTGATTCAAATCATGCCTTGACATTTTAAAGGATATAGATGAAAGATATAGAGTTAAAAGAGATCATTCATTTTGAGCCTTTTCTGAAACTGTTTTCAATAAAATGTATGAAAAAAGTCGAACTTTTGCCTATAACTTGGCTCAGGGCAATACTAGAATGTCATTTTTAGGATGCCATTTTAACTATAGATTCGAATGGGCTTTTTAACGATACGTACCATTTATTATTGTCGGCGGATACTTTTAAAAATCAATAAAAATTATAAAAATTATGAATTTTCAAACCTGGACAACTTGGCTCGGTGCACTTCTACAACTTTACTTTTTTATTAAGTATTGCTACAAATGGCTAGTTCCAACGAGATGTATTATTTTTTTTCGTTGGCCGGCACTTTCAGAAAAGGCCCAAAAATGTATGGAGCCTGAATGTTCTCCTTTCAGTTTGTGGTATCTTATGAAATGTTTTTTATTGTTTGTAAGCTTTTTATATTTATTTTTACATTATTTTTTAATTCATAACAATGTTAAATATACACAATGATATATAAAAACAGTGCTGCATCATAGATGTTCGAATAGTGAGAAAAAGCAACCGCACCAAAAACGACATAACGAAGCGCTGCATCATAGATGATTCATTACTTCGGGAATAGTGAGATGTTTTCAAGATGTTCATGAATACAGATTTTGGTTCATCGGTTGCAACGGCTTCATAAAAGATGTTTTTATTTCGAGAATCGCTCTGCTGGGCTCCAGAATGAGGAATCTTCTCACAATACTCGCCGTTTCAAGGGTTGATGTACAAATGAAACAGCTATGTACATTAACAATACATTGGATAAATACGTACCTAATCCAATGATGTTTTTCCAGTTATTCCCAGTAAGATCTGCCGTTCAAACTAGTAATCATAGATTAAAGACTACTAGATGGAGTCATAACGCGGCTGTAGGTTCAAGAGCGTGACAGACTTATTTCATTATTTTTTGTCCCTTTCAGCGTGTTCGCTTTTATTGTTTGTCAAGAGTGGAGTTTGTGACAGACAAGGGACATATCTGAGCAATTATTAGCTTTTTATTAAATTTGCTTTTAAATAATATAACTTTGCGGTTACGATATTAATTTAAACGTTATTGTGCTATGGTGGGTTGTAATATTTTTGGCTGCAACAGTCGCAGCGAACAGAAACTCGAAGGAATTACGTTTCATACGTAAGTAGGCATAAACTTCATTGATTGATGATTTAAAGCTTAGATATGTTATTTTTTAGCAAATTTCATGTATTATGCGTTTACTAAACTATCTTATATAAAGTAATATTTCGTATTTTACGATATTTTAAAACATAACATTTTATGATGTACTTAAAATGTTGACATGTCATGTCAACATTTAAGGCACATTTGCTGTCTCACGAGTGGACACGCTATGGGCTCTATATAGTTGTCTTTAATCTATGCTAGTAATAGAATCACTCGAACTTCCCAACTTGACATTGATTTGATTAACAAAAGCACTTGTAAAGTAATCTAACTTGAAGAGGTATACTATTGTTAGGACAAGCACACCGGCTACGTTTTATCTCGAAATTTCTACAGGAACGGAATCCATATAGGTGAAACTGTGGCTACGGCTAGCGATTAATAAATTCCATTAAGCAAGCAACTTTAAGTCCGTCAATGCGCTAGGTAAATTAATCAATCAGCCATTCACATTAACAATGCACTGGATCAGTTTGTAGGGGTTGATTAATATACCTAACAACAAAGCGCGGATTGCGCCCGCAAGCTGGTAATTGCTTTTCTATGCATAATATGTATCGAACATTACTGTTCAATTTAATAAGCTTAGAAATTAATAAATTTATTGATCCTGAATAGCTCGACGGATTATGGGGATTAATTAAAAAGCTATAGATTCTCTTCCTCCTCATTAAAGCAAGAATTATTGTAATTATTAACAATTTACCGCTTTTATGTTTTATAACAATACAGATTTTTTTTTCAGTTGTAAGATTTACAAATTACAATAGAATTAGCGAGAATTAGAATAGAAGAAGCGGACTAACTTCTTACGAGTAGGATAACATCCACACCCCTTTCGGTTTCCATACGACACTAAATTGCTTACTTTTCGTTAAACCTAAGAATTTACCGCTAATTTGTTTACAAATTACAATAGAATTATAAATTACAAGATAGCCCTTGACTGCAACCACACCTGATGGTAAGTGAAGATACAATCTAAGATGGAAGCGGACTAACTTGTTACGAGTAGGATAACCTCCACACCCCTTTCGGTTTCTATACTACATCGTACCGGAACGCTAAATTGCTTACTTTTAGTTACCATCTTACTGACAAAGATGTACCGCTAATCGTTACGACCAGTTCAATGTTTCATCACTTCCCATCAGGTGGGATGGCAGTCAACAGCTAACTTATAATGAATAAAAAATATATTTCATAAGTTTAATCAAATTATTTTGTTTTCCGGTTTCGAAAAATGCAAAGCTCATCAAAAAAATAACAAATTTGGAAACAGTAATCCTGCGTCAAACTATGATGTAAATTAATAAATTAATAATTTAACCTTTTAATTGAAACCCAAAAGCTCGGGAGTACATTAAAATAACACAAAGCCTCTTAATTTCCAGCTACTATATACGGTATAACCGCAAACTTAATAACTAAAACAAAACTATTAATTTAGTTAACTCATCTATATTACGGTCGCTCGTAATTAAATTAACTAGATGGTAACGAAAATTTTGTGCTACAATGAATTTTACCCTCGCTTCTCGCTAGCTTTCGTGTTCAACTCTGCCCATGAAATTAGATCTCTCGATTGATTGCTTCTATATGGTTATAATTTATTCAAAACGGTCCAACTATCTCAGTGAAAAACTATCCGTCTGTAACTGGACATTACTTAATAGAGCATACCTTAACTTAAATAAACCTAGCATATGTGTGTTAGGATTCGTGAACCTTCAACTTCGCCAACTCTTATCTCTTAAATTAAAGAAGAAGGGACGAAAGAAAGTGTCCTTATTTTAAATTGTGAAAACATTAAAAGCCGGCATTCATAATAAATAGTTAATAATGAGAGGAATCTTGGCATTCCATGGATTTACCGTGTACTTAACGGGTCCATCGTACGGCAGGTAAAAAAAACCACAAACAAAGTCCGAGACTTGCGGCACGGATGTATGCTTAAGGGTTTTTCTTTCTGCCCAGCCAAATCCAGCTTTAAATACACATTCAAGTTTTAGTCAAGCCAAGGTCTTTAGCAGGTTGCAGATTTTGCTGGTATACCCCTCGCACCCCCTTCTACTGCTCAACTGAATATTGTAGAGTCAACATTTCCCAAGGACAGTGACTGACAGCTTAACGTTCTTTTTAAGTACGGCAGTATAACACCACTAACTTAACAAGTCTGGACTGTAATTGAATATAATTTGAAGAAAAAAAAAACCTATAAGTTTCAGAGCTCGACCCAGAGGTCGACAATACCTCATGAAATTGCATAGACTAGAAAAAGGAAGCAGTAACAGCACAGGAGGGTATAAAATGCTAATAAACTCCATAGTCCATATCCGTGTAACCAGTAATTCCCAATGTCAATATGTCTTACGATAGCAAGCCACAGGCCTGTACACTAATTTGTGGTAATATGTCACCGATTGTTTAGCGAAATCACACCGCCGGGATGGCTAATAGGGCTAACTAATCTAATAATGATCATTTATAATTTTATCTAATACAACATCTACTGGTATATCTACTAGGTAATTATGTTCACATATTTGTGTTTAATTTGCCTTGTTAATTAGGGTAGCCGTTGGGATAATAATTTGTTGTTGGAAGCTTAAAATTAAGTTATTTGTATGCAGCGTCATTAACGGAATTATAATGTAGCATTCACTTTCGCTAACTAACTGTGGGTTTCAAAAGAAGGTTCAGAGTCACTCATCGAGGATGAAGCTTTGACGACCTCCGAGGCGGAGTGGTAAGCGCGGTGAATTTATAAGACGGAGGTCCTGGGTTCGTTTCCCGGCGGGGCAGATTGAGATTTTTGTTTGGCTGATGGGAGGCTTTCGCCGTGGCTAGTTACCATCCTACCGACAAAGATGTACCGCCAAGCGATTTAGCATTCCGGTACGACGTCGTGAACCGTGAAACTGAAAGGGGTTTGGATTTCATCCCACTCCTAACAAGTTAGCCCGCTTCCATCTTAGATTGCATCATCACTTAACATCAGGTGTGATAGTAGTCAAGGGCCAAGTTGTAGTCGATAAAAAAAAGCTGATGCTCGGAGTATGTCTAAGTGGTCGAATGAGAAATGAGGATATTCAAAAGGAACTAAAGTTCAACGCTTAACAAACCTGAAGGGGCAATCACCCATTGCTGCAGCTTACCGATGTAGGTTGGGTTTCGACTAGGGAACTAACATCATTAAACATATCGTAGGGAGCAGCTGGTCACTAGCGGTTCAGGACTATTTTATTTGGTGATGCCCCTAAAAGACTTTTATATAATATTGGACGTCCACGACTAATGTGATAAATACAATAGTCACTAAGCCATAAAGAAGAATTGAATTGACAATAGTCACTCAGTTTATCAGTTACGGTTGGTGAGCTTCGGCCGTGACTAATTCTATCAAAAAACATCTACCAAAAAAGACATATCGCCAAGTGATTTAGCGTTTCGATACGATGTCTATACTAAAGCCAAACTCCATTGAGAATGCTTGTCAACAAACAAATTAAAAATGAAGGTAGAAATCACTAGTCATTTTACACCTATTTTTTTAAATCATCTAGTTAATGCCGAATTCATGACAATAAATTAGATTAGTGAGCTTTAAAATAATTCTTATATTTAAAATCTTTTAAATTTAAATTTATTATTATTTACAAACTTTAAAGGCTTTACTATAGGTACGAAGGGCTAACTTGTAATCTGTATATAAAAGGTCATACACAGACCTACTGCCAAGAATTTTGGCTATTATAATGCGTAGAAAATTGCCAGGATTGCAAATTGAAACCTCTATGTATAGTTAAGAAAAATTAAATAGGTAGATAGGTATAGTATTTATAAGTACAATAGTACACTTACAAATAAATATCTACGCCAGGAATTATTTCAGCAAAAGCTTTTAAGTGTCTTTGAATTTATGGAAGTTATTTGAAGATTAGTTAATCGGGTAATAATATGAACAACAAAGATCAGCTTTATTAAGCACCTCCTTAAACTTTCCCATCGGCTCTTCGACTAAATAGTCCATTTCCTTACAATAGATAAGTTCATTGCACACTGCTGCTTTATTGGTCGAATTGTATTTAATAAAATTTATTTCTGGTTTCCAGTGCATCTTTTCGTACTAAAATGACTTTCAGTGTTTTTGTTACTGGTTTCATGTTTATATTTTTATACTTACATATGAAAAACTTTACTCTGTGACCTCGGATAAAAAGGTCACATCCATCATAAATATTTTTTAAAACAAGTAAACCCGATTACTTTGTACGGTTGATCTCAAATAATAATTATTCATTAATTGTGCGGTTATTATTGACACTAAGACTTGAAAATAGTCAAAAAGAGAAACAGTCAATCAAAGAGACTGATATTGTAAATGAAATAAAAACCCTTCTGTACATTTATACGGCTTCAACTTTTGGTTTAGGAGCATTTTACGATTTTTATTTTTCACTGCGTTATGCGATATAGGACAACTTTTGGAAGAAAGCTTCGTACAAAAAATACTGGATACTGAAGAAAACTGGTACATTATAACTAACTTCCTAAAATATTCCAGGGAGGAAAAAAGAAAGAAGAGAAAAGGGGAAAGGTGAAAAAGACAGTAAAGTTGCTGTGTTTTAGGCTGAAAGCTAGGTACATGGTCAATTGGGCGACAGGAGAAGTTTTGCCCGGTAGAAGATAAAGATTTTCCCTACTGTATGCAAAAAAAATCTTTTCAATTCCTGCGTTTGTCACGGTAATCCGCAACAAACTAATATTCCCCCTTTATTTATATCTCGAAAGCTAATATAGATAGCAATCGTCGGGAAATTGTTTTGCTGATTGCTTATTAAGAGCGTTTAGGTGTTGTAGTGTCGTAGACAGCGGGCGATAGATTGACTCGCTTTATAGCCTATTGTTCGCTACGTCTGATCTACTGAGACATTCCTGAACATTCGACTTGTACTTAACTGCCTTGATACAAGCTATTTATTAACCCTTGATATAAAAAGAGGGGCGTTATTAGTTTGACGTGTCTGTCTATGATGACGTACCTTTTAAGCTAATTGACCGATTATGATGAGATTTTGTAGATAAGTAGATGATCCGATATCCTTACCCTAAAGATATCGCCATTTTTAATAAGATGGCATATTTGGTCAGAGCCTCGTTGGTCTAATGGCTAGCCTAGGTCGTCTCGATCACAATGTTCTGAGTTCGACTCCTGGGTCGACTCATTTATTTACGATCACAATCGGATGTTGATGATAGTGACGGGGACCGGCGGCTTAACGTGCACTACGAGGCACGGGGTTTAACACCACCAACTTCCCGATTTTTGATTTGTGCTGAAAGTTTTATAAAACTCAGAATCATTCCGCGACCCGACCCAAAATTCAAACCCAGGATCTCGTGATCGAAGCTACATAGGCTAACTGAACCACCGAGGCAGTCGCTGTGTATTTTATACACTTCTCTATTTCATCATCATCATCATTATTACCAGCCTGTAGACGTCCTGTTGGACATAGGCCTTTTTAGGGTCTTACAAACACGACAATCCCGAGCCGCCTGTTGCCAGCGGCTCCCTGCGACACGTTTGATGTCATCAGTCCACCTGGTTGTCAACCAACGCTGCACTTTCCGGTGCGGGGTTGCCAATCTACCACCTTGCCCCCCCAATGTCTATCAGCTGTTCGAGCTACGTGCCCCGCCCATTGCCACTTCAGTTCTGATCTCCTCATTTCTGATTCGATCACGCAGATATACTCCGATAATACTTCTCTATTTACTTTTTGACAAAGTTAAATTCTACTGGTTAATTATAATTTAATCTACTATCGATTTGCGGTTTGGCTTCTTATAGTTCCAAATAAGTATAATCCTATTAAACGTAAGAACAATAACTTACGTGTATTCTATTGGAACAAAGGATCCTATTAAAATTCGAAGCCAATTATATTGAATTCGATTGTACGAAGATTTGTAGCTTGTAACAAGAAGACGTATAATCGGCTCTTTCATTTTCTATTTTCCTAATGAATAGCGATGTTCAAAAGCGGCAACGTTATACCCATTTAGAGAAGTACTAATAAATCTATACTAATATTATAAAAAGGTAAAATTTGTAACTTTGTAAATAAAGTTCTGTCGGGGCTAATCTTCGGAACTACAGATCCGATTTTAAAAATTGTTTCACCAGTAGAATGCTACGTTATCGGTGAGTGTTATAGGCTATATTTTATATTTGTATTGCATATATTACCCGAGTTATCACAGTTTTTGGCGCGAGTCGGACCGTGAAATTTATTAAATCGGTTTTCTGCGCGTACGCTACGTTAACTATTGGATATAATTGAAAACAGTGTATGAAAACTTTATGCATCTTAAAAAGTTCTACAAAAAAGTCTGCGATAGTATATATCTATCTTTTATATTTTCGCAGATATATAACTTTTTGTGTTTTAAAAAATCATTTGATTCATATGCTCACGTTTAGGTCATTATTTATACAACTAAACTTAAATCCTTATCAAAATAAATTATTTAATAATCACAAGGATATTATAGAGATAAGATTTGCCTTTTACAGTATGTTAATTAGTTATATAGTTTCGGAGATATTACAAAATTTCTAAAAAACAACACTACCTATATATATATTGTCCAAATTAAGTTGACCTCCTCCGTGTTATGTATTGGTATTCTTTGAGAATTCTATCTTTGACCTTTTCTTTCAATTTATTTGGCATGGCAGACCATATTTATATAATATACGAAAAAGTTAGTTCGTTTGTTTAAACGGGCTAATCTCTAGATCTGTATGTCGGATTGAAAATTATTTTGTTTATTATGAAAACTAGACTCAAATGTGAAATAGACTATTTAATACAAGCTATACACATCAGCTTGTCATAAATATATATTGTTAATTAACATTAATATAGTACAATGTTTAACAAAAATGTAGATCTTTAGTACAGGGGATGGGACGGAGGGTATTGCTTGACGGGAAAATATAAAAAAGTTGAATTGAGAAGCCTAGCGAGGAAAGAGCACACTTTATATGAAAGTCTGTCTTTGAAATTAAAAGGGTACCTAAGAGGTTGTACACGCGGACGAAGACGCGAGCGACTGCTACTAAATATATAATAGGACCTAGAATGGAAAAAATATTAATTTTTCTATCATTTATTTATTTACAATTTTTTTTATAATTTTCAACAATAAAACAATTATAAAAAAACTATTAAAAATTTATTAAAAAAATCCAGTCCGCCTGCTGCGGGGCTCGGGGGTCCAAGCAATCGGTGGTCAGGGTTCCAGAGTGAGGAACCACCTCACAATACGAGCCGTTTCAAAAATAACCGCCTTCTGTATCCGACCCTTGAACCAACAACTAAGCGAAAGCTTTTTGAGATGTTGTTCAAAGCTTTTCGCTATAAGACCGTTGACTAAAACGACTATAGGAACAATCATCGTTGAATCAACATTCCACATGGCGGTTATCTCATGAGCAAGGTCGAAGTATTTTGATACTTGAAAGAAAACATGTTATTATTATAATTCATGAGGAGAATGACCTACAATAATATCGGACACACACGAATCGCTATATAGCCCCAAAGTAAGCGTAGATAACTCGACAGTGTAGACAGAGAACTTATTCGAGATTCAGACTGTCTAATAACAAAAATATCGTTACAAGATAGCATAATCCACTGCTGAAATAGGCCTTCTGTAAGTATTTTAATTAAATAAAAAATAATAAATAAATAGGCATGTAAGAGAAGATGTAGTTACTAAAATTAAGAAAGGGATGCTTAGATGATTTGTGCATAGAAAGACTGGATGAAAAAAGATTGACAATAGATATTTATGTTGGAAATGTTGGAAGGGGGTGGCCTAGGCGAATGTGGCCAGGCTACGAGTACCCTAAACCGACAAACTTATATAAAAGGATTAATGACAGTGGAAGAAACTAAGGAAGTATGCAAGGGACGTGAAAATTGGAAAAATGTAGTCTCTGCTTACGCCTATGGGAAACTACTTACTACGTATTACATAAACAAAATTACACAAACTTAAAATAAACAGTCTGCCAATTATTCATATAAATACGCACTCAACAACGTATACACTATCTATTAAAGTGAAAATCAAATAGCCACTAATAATCATTTGTAATTAATGTGTTATCGGGAAAGGCCGTGATTTATTGCGGGGCCCATTAACTGCTTCATATAGATTATAGCTACTTATAGCGGATGTACTTGTACCGGATGTGTGCTTGTGAGGTGTACACGCATTTGGCGGGGCCGCCGTTGCCAGTTATTGGGTCCTTGACCTTTGAAGAAATTTAATAACAAGTATAAATTAAAAAAGAACTCTTTTTTAAAAGATTTAATTTTGCGAAATTATTGAATCTAGCCCAAACTGGATGTGTTGTGTCGTTTCACGGCAGGTTACCTAAGACCCTCTTCCAGCTTCAATGTTATTTAAAAAAAAGATAAATTCAAAATTGTTTAAACAATATTTCAGGAGGTCTTTGTTTATGACCAGTTTTGAATTGACAAGTTTAACTGTTTTTTTTTACTCTACCACCAGTTGGAGGCTTACTTCTATCACACGAGATGTTAAATAATGAGCAGTTACTATTATTGATCAGTGACTATTAAGTAGAATTTCTTTTAATAGGTACGTGTAGAAATAGTTGATAAATACTTGAATTATACTTCGTAAATATTTGACTTAAGATAAATTTAAATAAGAGAATAAATTTAGATCAGATCAGACAAAGGCTTTCTGTGAAAAGGTAAGCTGGCTTATGAGGTATAGACTTCTGAATAATTTATATTTATATCATAGTTTAATATTTTACACCACGAGAGGTCGTAACTAATTGAAACTGATCTAAAACCAGTGTAGGAAAAAATTAATAAGATAACTGGATGATTTAATAGGTCGGAAATATCAAGCACTATTTATCAGTGAAAAACAGATGTTAAGTAGTATTTCTTTAATTACTTTAAAAATATTTATTATCTACAACTTATACTTTTAAATATTGGTTTACTTCGACTTAAGAATATTCAGAATAAGAGAATTTTAAAATGGAGATATGTTAGGATGATAAAGCATTCTGTGAAAAGGTAAACATTGCCTCTGGTGTCGAATTCTAATAAGTTATCTTTAATCACTAGTTTAATATTTTACCCAGATGGTCTTTGTCCGCTTTAATAGCGATTTCAACACAGTGTATGAATAAAATTAATAAGCATAACTAGATGATTTAAATAGGTAGGTAATATCAGCACTTTTTACTATGAAAAACAGATGTTAAATACTATTTCTATTACTTTAAAAATATTTATTATCTACTACGAACTTTTCTTATCGTGAAATATAGTCTAGCATTATCTTGTCGGTACGTAAAATTCAAAGAAGAGGGGATATGGAATGTAGACCCGTCACGCTGTTCCAATGCAGGTTAGCGGGTTTAGGGTAATAATGTTTCTTACATTACTATCTGATGGATAATGACCGGAACCTGCTTAGCGTACTCTCCAAGGCATGGGGATGTTACACCACCAACTGCCCGACTCTGAGCTTATTTTACTGAAAATTTTAAGGAAGATTAAAGAAGTCAATATTATTCCGTGATCTGACCCAGGTCCTCGTGATCGAAGCCACATAGCCTATCCACTGGACCAACGAGGCAGTCAGAGAGAGTAGTGACTCTAATACTGGTAAAATAACATCAACATACCAAGTAGAAGGCGTTGAGTGGGAACCGTCACTTATAATATAATAATTTTTTTAAATAAAAATAGAACCCACTCAAAACGCACTAAAAAGTAAAAAATAACTGTGTCATTTAGTTGCTTTAAATTACTTAAGCATATCTATGAAGTCGGTGCCAGCCAAGTTTAAGGAACCTTTATTTTACGTAGTAAAGCATTTTTTGGGTTCTAGGTAACGTCCTTAAAGTAGAAACCTTGGCTGGCACCGACTCCTTGATATGCTAAAGTCAATTAAACCAGCTAAATGACACAGTTAGTTTTTACTTTTTGGTGCGTTTTGAGTCGGTTCTATTTTTTGTTAAAATTTTTTATTTCTTACTATTTAGTGATTTATCGCCACGTAACGTACTCGTACTATACTGTCATAGTATATTATATGGCACTTGTAGCCAAAAAGCTACCGATACCGAGACAAAAATCGAAATCGCTGTAAGCGTGCCTCCAAAATTTGTATAGTTCCTTCAATTTTCCCAGGATATCATCATGAGATCCTAACATGATGACAATGGGAAAGTGTGCCCTTTCTAATAAAAAAAAAGAATTATCAAAATCGGACAACTTTGTAAAAAGCTATGCGTGGTCATACATAAAGAAAAAAAAAATATATACGTGTCGAATTGAGAACCTCCTCCGTTTTTTTTCGTCGGTTAAAAAAGCTATCCGAATAAATGTAGGATAGATCCGAATTGTAATTATTATATTCATCACCTCTCTTTCATCTTTACGAAAATAGCTTTTAGTCAAACAGGCTCACTGCCACGTCAAATGTAATTTAGATATAATGAAACAGTGGAAATCCCAATAAGGGATACATTTCATTTCATCATTTCATTTGGGGCAAATAATATTATGCCCTCACTCCATAAGCTCAGTTGGAATTAAACTGAGCAGACACGACGCGACCCGAAACCTTTCATTACGAAAAAGCATAATTTTGATGTTGAATAATTGAATAAATCACGGTAATGGAGGCAGGTTTTGAGCAAATGGGTGAGTTTTTTTTTTGGTGAAAGGATATGCTGTGATACATTGCCTAGCAATAGTATCGTTATTCTTCGATTCAAATTATTTCGTTATTTTTTGACGACCTCCGTGGCGCAGTGGTATGCACGGTGGATTTATAAGACGGAGGTCCTGGGTTCGATTCCCGGCGGGGCAGATTGACATTTTTCTTAATTTGTCTCGGTCTGGCTGGTGGGAGGCTTTCGCCGTGGCTAGTTATCACCCTACCGACAAAGACGTATCGCCAAGCGATTTAGCGTTCCGGTGCGATGTCGTGTAGAAACCGAAAGGGGTGTGGATTTTCGTCCTACTCCTAACAAGTTAGCCCGCTTCCATCTTAGACTGCATCATCACTTAACATCAGGTATGATAGCAGTCAAAGGCCATCTTGTATTTGATAAAAAAAATAAAAAAAATCTATACCTACTAACATGATAAATGCGAAAGTAACACTGTCTGTTTGTTACTCAATCACGCCTAAACGACTGAACTGTAAGTCAATTCTTATTTATTGTATTTATATTATATTCTACAAAAAAAAATCTCAATTTTGAAGCCGATGTACAATGGTTGTGAAGCGGATGTTACAACAATCGTTATTCTCCAATGGCATTTTGCCATATTAGACTGACAGTCGAACTGTATGTGGGATAATCGACGAGATGTAAGCGAAGATGTTTGTACGATGTATTTTTTTTCAATAATCACCATACTAATTTAAATAGGTATACAGAGATAGTCTAGAACCTGAAAAAGGACATAGGGCACTGTTTTGTTGAATTATCACAAAACAATCTTTCTCGTAGACGGAGTTGCGGGCGTCTGTCAGTTTAACATAATTTTGCATAAGGCTCTAAATATACAAAAATATTCGATAGAATTAAAAAGCTTACGTTTTTGCCTTAGCTTGACAGGCATTACCTGTGCAATATTGATTTGTGATGATGTTGATGATTTTCCACTTAAAATTTGTTTGAGCTTTTGTTTGTTCCATCAAAAAATAAAACACTTCGACCATGCGAAGATGCAACAGGCAATACCTACTGTATGATTAGTGAACTGTGACATCACATTCTGTAAGCCGTTATGGCACCTTCACACGCAATAATTTGTTTGCCATTTTTGAAACGCTTTCACTTAGGTAGCCTAAAAAATGTAACCTTGTAACTTGAAAGCACGTATATTTTTGCCTAGGTATAATAACTTACTTTTTATATGGCACTAACTGGAAATTCTCAAAATACTACTGATTTCCAATCTATGAAGTAAAATATAATATAGAAAATAATAAAAAGTTTTGCGGTACGGGAATAAGTGCGTAAACGACAAACGCGACGAACGCGATCAATACAATAGCACTCCCTACTTACATCCTATCAGAGCATGACTATCAGAGGACTATGACTTACAATGTGATATCAATTTGAGGACTGTTATGCCTCAGTTATGCTTGTTATTTTAAAGTCCTTCGGGTTCGAGGAAATTGAAGAGTATATGACATTTTATTGGAACCTTACATTTTATCAGGTTCAAATAAATAAATCTTTTTGTCTGAAGTAAAATATTTTTAACAAAAAATAGAACCGACTCAAAACGCACTAAAAAGTAAAAAATTACTGTGCCATTTAGCTGCTTTAATTTACTTTAGCATAGCTATGAAGTCGGTGCCAGCCAAGTTTAAGGAACATTTATTTTACGCAGTAAAGCAGTTTGTAGGTTTTAGGTAACGTCCTTAAAGTAGAAACCTTGGCTGGCACCGACTCCTAGATATGCTAAAGTCATTTAAAGCAGCTAAATGAAACAGTTACTTTTTGCTTTTTAGTGCGTTTTGAGTAGCTTCTATGTTTTGTTAAAAATTTTTATTTCTTATTATTTAGTGATTTATCGCCATGTAACGTACTCGTACTATACTGTCATAGTATATTATATGGCACTTGTAGCCAAAAAGCTACCGATACCGAGACAAAAACCGAAATCGCTGTAAGAGTGCCTATAAAATTTGAAGAGTTCCTTCAATTTTCACAGGATATCATCACGAGATGATATCAATGGGACCACCTTGGAAGTGTGTCCTTTCTAAAAAAAAAAGAATTATTAAAATCGGACAACTCTGCAAAAAGTTATGCGAATTGAGAACCTCCTCCATTTTTTTTCGTCGGTTAAAAATATAGCACCTATTTAGTGTATTCCTAAAATGTGAAATTAAAAAAATGATTACCAAAAAATATTGTGTATTTAAACTTTAAATTCCTTTAAAATACAAGTATACTCGTACTAACTTTTAAATGCTAAAGTCACACGGAATGATGTTTACCGATAGTAACGCTCGCTAGCTTCCCAATCTTCTCTTTTTTGCCTTTTATCGTCTTCTACGATTCAGTTGAAGTAAACTAATTGAATTCTAGAAATTTCCGAAGGAACTAACCTTCCTTTGATCACAAATGTTACTGTGAAAGTGCCGTTAAATAATTTTCAAACACAAAAGTTCTGGTGTTCGACTTTGTTTCTCACCGTTGTCTTTGAATCTTACAATTGAGTTTTAACATAATTGGCTCCGAATTTTAATGGGCCCTTTTGTGTCCCGTCCAAGGAATCTTGGTAATTGTCTTATAACTTTATTGATTTTATGAAATTGGTTATTTACTTTGCGCAAAGTTTTGTGAAAAGCTACGGAATGGTGGAGATCTTTTTGACTGAACACAATAATTTGTATTGATAACCTAGGAAAAGCAGATGGTTCTATTAAATGTATATTGTATACTAGAGAACGCCTGTGGTTTCGCCCGCGTAGTTTCCGTTCCCGTAAACGTTTTAGGCTTAAAAGTAGCTTATTTATTAATCCAGGGTGTCAGCTAACACCATACCTAAATTTAATTAAAATCGCTCACACACTCACAAACTTTCGCCTTTAAAATAATAGTTAGTTATAATGAATTACTTGTCTCTCTCAAAACGTGTGTTTCTACCCGCCAGTCAGAGGTTTTAATGGCTGCGTATCTCAGAAGGAAAGAAAAGAACCCTTATACTATCACTCGCCTTTCTATCTATATCTATTTTCTCCAAAAGTAATAATATAATGCGTCATATGGGGTACTTTAGGGCAAGAAGGATTTAAAGAAAATTGGCATGGTATGGCAAACGAAATGAAAGTGCTTTTTTTATCGCTATTAAAGCGGGCAAACGAGCATGCGGGTCACCTGATGTTGAGTGATTACCGCCGCCCATATACATTTGCAACACCAGAGGCACTGCTAATGTGTTGGCGGCCTTTGAGGAATTGGTTTATTCGCCCTTTAAATATATTTTGATAGTAGCAGGTATATTTAAGTGCATAAAGATAACTTAAGTTAATTTTATTTAATTTGTAAAACTATTAAAAAAATAAGGGTTCCAAACAAATCCAGGCTAAGATCATTAAACAAACAAACAAACTTATCTTATTATTTTATCTTATCCTAAACAATTACAGGTGAAACTCTATAATTCGCAGTAATAAGCAAACTTTGTTATCCATAACATCAGTAAATAAAATTCCATGATGAATCGCGGATGATTTAATTAAAGATAAAAAAAAATAATATTTTTCGCAACTTTTCCAATGAAAAAAGTTTCGTCGGAGTTTTGCTAACATTAATTAATCCCGACGCTTACATTCGCTAATAGAGGTCCTTTCCTTTACCCAGAACTTGTTGCTAATTTAAAATTGTGCAAACTTTACTCTAGTTAGCACTTTCTGAACTAGCTTTGTAAGAGTTTTAGCAATTGCGCGTTTTTACATCACCGCTCCAAGGAACTAAGGGGAATGGTTTATGCTCTTGGGATTTAACTTTTAAGAACTCCGACTTTGTGCTAAGTGTTTTTTTTAATCAACGACAAGTTTGCGCTTGACTGCGATTTTACCTGCTGTTCAATGATATTATAGTCTATACAAAGCAGTACCATTCTATTTTACCCGAATTCTAGGGATAGGCCTTTTTTAAACGTATGAGGATGTGGATCCACCACGCTGCGCTGCTCCTATGTGTGTTGGTAGGGTTTGTTCTAGCAATGACTAGAACGCTTAATGGTAAAGTTTGTTAAAACTCTACCATTGAAGTAGAAAAGTGAGAAGTACATACCTACTTTGAAGTGGTAAAAGAATCGTGACCCTGCATCGGAGAGCACATTGTTGGTTAACTTCCCACAAAACCGGAACTTACTCGAAGCCGCTTTATGTAGGTGGCTCAAAATCATGGTGTTTTGATGTAATTACTACTTCCATACACCGTGTTCGTCCATCGGTTGTTAACGATGATGACGATGCTTTAAAATAAATTTTCTATATAGTCCAGATACATGTAGAATGTTATTAGGAAAAGGCTATTAATATACACGTTAAAACTTATAAATTTAAGTGTATCGCCATTTTATAAAGTTTCATAAGCACTTAAACATATCGGGCACAGTAAATATAACGAAAAGTTGTAGGAAACATTAAATAGCTGAAACGTCAGAGTCGTGCATTTTATGACTTCACGAGGTTTCGCTTTGACTTTATTACTTGCTATAGCCGTTAGCGGCAAGCTTATACTGACGCTACGAAAATAGCGGAAACTACTCGTAACATAGCGGAGCGTTAGCGGAAAAGACGTGATAAACACATTGTTGATCTAGGATAGAACCATACGGCATAGGTCGGTATTTTTAAGTGGATATAAATTTTATGACTCTGCAAGGTTTCGCTATGACTTTAGTACTAATTGCGATAATCGTAAGCAGATAGCATGGGTAGTAGATAATAATATGGTGGTCTGGAGAGACACTGACGCAAGTACGAAACAGTACTGCAACGCATGGGGAAAACCGAGAGAAACTAAATGCTGTAAAAAGATATTTTGAGTACCCAGGGGATATTCTTCTATGACAAAAATATGACACTGCAATGAAACCAGAAACATCCTAAGTGAAAATAACTTATATGAATGCTCAGCTACTAAATTTGGTGATCCACTTTGAAGAATTTATTACAGCGGATAAAAAGCCAAGTATCTGAAGTTTAACATTTATGTTTCAAGGTGACAGAAGCAGATTTAAGAACGAGTTATTGACTATTGCTATAACCTATATATTATACCTAAAATTGTAAATCTATATAGTTTCTATCTACGAAGATTTTTTGTAGTTTTACGAAATGTGTACTCGTTCTGCTCGTCAGAATCTGTGGTCTATATTATTATTTTTTTTATTTTTTATTTATAAGTTTAAGAAATAATTTTTGTACCATTTACTGTAAAAATTATTGCTGTACTGTATAGCACTGTGAAAATTGCTATAAGTGTTTTCGCATCCGCTGGTTTATTGGCTCTACTTTTTAAAGAGCTAAAGATAACAATGGGTAGTTTGTGGTGTATAAAAATAGTTAATAATGCTGTTAACTACAACGACTGTCCGTCGTTTTATACCGTGGCGGTTACTGCGGCCAAGGCGATTTACAATTAAATGAAATTGTGTTCTCAAAGCATACTCTACTGCTTTTTAATGGTTGTAGTTAGAATGTATGTGTCTTATTTAATTGCAAATATCAGAAGTTCTGTCTTCACATATCTGTGGTTTTAATTTACTTTGAATAAGATCTGTAAAATGAATTTACTATTTATTATTAATAGAACAGGAAAACAGAAACTTCTAAAAGAAAAATAATTGAATAAAATAAATCTCTTTTTATATTTAAACGTCGTCTTAAAAACCACTACCTGTCTATGTAAGTATTGTATTAAGTATGTGTGTATGCTCTGTTTAAGTATGTTTATAATAATTTATATATGTATATTATATTCATATTTGTGTATCTTAATGTGTAATATAATATGTAATCGTATGTATGTATATTATAAATATGCTTGTTTTTATTGAATTGTCATTTGTGCACCAACCACCTCACCTCTGTATTCGCTATTCTCTATTCGTATGACGGTTGCCTGGAAGAGATTGCTTTTAGTAATAAGGCCGCCGTTACACCGATAAACTATTGTTTATACCTTTTTAATTTTCTCATTTTTATATCCATATTTTTGGTGTAATAAAGAGTTTTTTATTATTATTATTATTATAATTGAAATAATCTTTAAGTTATGGGTCATTAGAATTACCAACAAAATAAGGGCACTGACTGTCTAACTCTGGTTTGTTACCGAAAATTTAAAAACAAACGCTCCCTATTTAATTAATGAAATTATCGTCCATTCTGAATTCATTACTTCAGTATCGCTATCAGAACTTAGTAACCACTGGACCAACTGGAATTTTCAAGTAAATAGTGTAAGGTTTTGTTTCAATCTTTAATTTAAAGTCAGACAATAAAATTAATTATCTTCAGTATTATACGTTGATGTAAAAATAACCAAATATTAAAATATGTTCTGACGATGATATGAATGAATCTGACTTATTACTCTTACTGAATAAACGTTTGACTTTGAAGAGTAAGAGCATCGTCACGCGCCAAAACTAAACTTTTTAATAAAGTGCAGTATTGAGCTGTAAAAGAGTTTACGGCGGCAGCAAGTCGGCAAAGCCAATTAGGAGCTGAAATTTATGACGGCCTCCCTCCCATAAATTGTAACATTTTAATTTAATTTCGTGAAAGTCCAGCATTCGAAGCCTGTTACTTGGGAAACTTGTTCGTCTTGATTTTGTAAACGGGGACCAGGTTGTTTCAAACAAATGTTCTGGAATTTTTTTTAACCAGAAATGTTGGATTGGTACCTAAGTTTAAATCATAATTAGAATTTTCTGGTTGGTTGGCCTTAAATTACATACAACATTCATATAAATCATTCAATTTAATTGTAATTTATTTGAGAATTTTTTTATATTTGTCAATTACAATTTAAAAATTAAGCTTTTACACCTTTCTTATTATCAAATAGACATTTTTTTTTATTTCATTTTCTTTTTTCCTTTTTCTTTTTAATTTTATCTACAATGTTATAATTATCATTATTTACATGACTCATTTTTGATTAAGTTGATCTAGTAATTTTAACTTTAACTGTAAATTGCGTTCTGAATATATTGGTTGAATGTTTGGCTACCTAAATAGTTTTAAAGACCAAAAGTACCACATTTTAGCAAAGAGTAAGACAATAATAAAGAATTATTTGATTTTTTACTTTTAAAAATAGTTTCACAGTCAAATGTACTAAGACTGTTCCGTCGCATCTTAGCTGATATTTTCGTTTTCGCTTTTCCTGAAAGAAAAACAGAATAAAGTTATTCATTGTTTATAATACATCTCTAAAAACTGTATCTGCAATCAATGCTGACTGCATCTATCAACACATCTTGTATACATGGAACGAAGGATAACAGTATGTCGATTCTTGAAAAAACGTCAATTTTGAATCCCATGTTGGTACAAAAATTATTTCTTAAACGGTTGCAAAGCAGATGTAACAGAGATTGGTATTCTCCAATAACATTTTGCCATTCCTAAAAAAATTGCATCGTACGAACATCTTGTCTATCATGCCACCTTCAGTTCGACTGTCAGCAAAATAAGATAAAACGCCATTGGAAAAATTCGATTACTATTACATCCGTATATAGGTTGTCTGGAAAAAAATCGCTTATTAGCGGTAAGACCGCCAATTGTAAATTGTTTTATTTTTAATGTATTTTCTATTTGCAAATTCTTTTTTTATTTGTGTAAATAAAGAATATTTCATTCATTCATTCATCTGTTTTGCAATGTTTTGTACCTACATCGGCTTAGATATTGATGTTGAAGAATCGACATACTGGTCAAAGGTCACAATGAACGCTTGTTTCTTCACAGTGTCTTTTTTATTTCCAGTTCGCGAATGGAACGCTGAAAATTAAAAATATAATACTAAGATTAAAGCTGCAATAAAAGCGCCTATAAAGGTGCTGTAACGGCCGTAGGCGTTGTTATTCTTCCCGATATTGCCGCCGTGGCCTGTCTCTATTTATAGCAGAAAATATCATAATCATAACAGTTTACGAGACTTTTTAACCTGGCTTTTTAGGAGCTTGAGACATAAACAAAAAGCTTTTTAAATTTTACAGTAATTTTCCAACTTTTGAAAAGAGCTGGACAGCAATACTTACTTACTGCTTGGTATTTTATTTTTAATTTAATCTTTTTTTAATGTTACAAGTTAGCCCTTGACTGCAATCTCACCTGATGGGAAGTGATGATCTAATCTAAGATGGAAGCAGACTAACTTGTTAGAAGTAGGATGAAATCCACACCCCTTGCAGTTTCTGCACGGTGGAACGCTAAATCGTTTGGCGGTACGTCTTTGTCGGTAGGGTGGTAACTAGCCACGACCAAGGCTTCCCACCAGCCAAACCTGAATCAAGTAAGAAAATCTCAATCAGCCCTGACGGGAATCGACCCTGGGAATTCCGTCTTGTAAACCACAGCGCATACGACCGCTCTACGGAAGCCGTAATTGCGCTACGTAGACCTTCCAGCAATGATTATGCTAAAATCCATTTAAATTGTTTAACATTCCAATTATATATTATTTTCAGTTAAGATTTTCTTTCTTTCAGTATATGTCCTATCGCACATACCAAAGTTGGTGGTTTTATAACACCCACATCTTTGAAAAGTTAAGCCGTCGGTTTCTACCATTATCATTTATAATGTCTATAATTATCATTTATATTCTGTATTGTGTGAGGTATTAGTTTTTTTATATTTACGAGTAACTAATTTTAAATTAATGTTAGTAAGCAATTGATTAGTGAAGTGAGTCAAACACACACACAAACACATATACACAACACACTAAACTCACTTGCTTGCATTGGAGAAGCGTGGATCGTAAGAACTTTATGGTAACATTTCTGTTGGTAACAATAAACAAAACTCAACGTTGTTGACAACTAGTCATACACTAACAAAGTCAAAGAAACCCACTTCAACATAATAACCTTAAAGGAGACACTTCAAGCAATCTTGTACAACAAACACAAAATATAGAAACCCGATTCTTATTTAAAAAAATATACACTCAAGCCTCTACAATTGTATAAGTAACGAAGACAAAAAAGCGATTCGCAACAAAAAATATCTCGCTAATTCAAACTGAAGTTGTAATCCGAGACACAAAAGGAAGTGATTCGAGTGTCCCGACAGAATTAAAATTTTTCAAAGTCTCATCGAGACTGAACACAATTTGTCCTGAAAAATAACACCACCTCAGTTTCAAGAGTAATCCAATTATGTGGAATAAAAGACAAACAAAGAACGTCCGAGCTTAAAGCGAGTACACACTGCCTAAGAAATCGCTGCTGGACGCTAGAGTGAACTCCTACAATGATTGCAGACTAATCAGAAAATAAATCTATTGTTTCTTTTCGTGAATTTTAAACCAAATTCACTTGATTTTTTATGTCTTGTAAAATTGCACCACCTCAGTTTCGAGAGTAATCCAATTATGTGGAATAAAAGACAAACAAATAACGTCCGAGCTTAGAGCGAGTACACACTGCCTAAGAAATCGCTGCTGGACGCTAGAGTGAACTCCTACAATGATTGCAGACTAATCAGAAAATAAATCTGTTGTTTCTTATCGTGAATTTTAAACCAAAATCACTTGATTTTTTATGTCATGTAAATAGCACCACCTCAGTTTCAAGAGTAATCCAATTATGTGGAATAAAAGACAAATAAAGAATGTCCGAACTTAGACCGTGTACACACTGCCCGATAGATCGCAGCTGGACGCTAGAGCTATATCCTATAGCTGTCACTTCTGTCACCGCAAGCATAATTTGTTTATACCGTTGAAAACCTTTAGAAAAAGCGAGTACACACTAACTAAGCGATCGCAGCTAGACTTTTAAAGCAAATTCGAATAGTATTTACAGGCAAGTAAGATGTATCTATAAATTCAAATTCAAAATAATTATAAATATTTTTTTTAATTGAGGAAGAATACAATGTGGAACTTATCCTCATAAATATAGAGATCATGCCCACGTGGGTGGCAAGAATACTGGCTGCATTTCCACGTTGGATGGCCAGGCTAATCCTTTGGCAGGCAAAACGAGCCAGCCCTTCTGTCACCAGTTGAAGTAATTTGGCAATTGTATTACAAAAGCATAAGAAGTAGAATTAGTTTGTGTTTCACTTTTAAAACGTTATGTTAAACTATTTATACTGACTCTACCACCAGCTCGGAGGACAGTCATAATTTGTTACTTTGCATTTTGACAATCACAATTACTTGAAAAAATGTGTTGTTCTGCAAAATAATACCACTTCAGTTTCCAGAGTAGGTAATCCAATTGAAGAATCACACAAGTGGAATAAAAGACAAAGGATGCCTGCGCTTAGAGTTAGTACACACAACTCAATAAATCGCAGCTGGACGCTAGAGCAGTTCCCAATTGTTGTTACATCTGTAACTGTCAAAATATTTTATTAATTTCTTTTTTATTAAATAAAAAATATTTTATTTTTACAACCTTTATTTAACCTGCAGTCAGTGGCGTGCATTTATTAGAAGCTTTGAGGTCTTGCTGTCCTTAGAATTTAGTGAATCCACTTGTAATGAAATATAATTTATATCATAAAATAAAATTTTAAGAAGCGTTATAGTTAGGTATCCACTATCGTATATTGTACGTAGCGCGGCGCCTGCGCAAGCGATCAGCTGTGCTGTGGCCGCGCGTGACCCTTGGAGCTGATTTTATTCGATCTTTAAAATATAATACTAATCGTATATTTAAACAAATGTAACTTATTTTAATTTTAAACGAATAATTTTTTTAGATTTATACCGTGATAAAAGAAGCAAAAAGCAATTATTTCTTTTCCAATTGCGGTGAGTTGACATTAATCAAAATTTAACGTTTTAATTTAATTTTTGAATACCTGTTTTATTAATAAATAAAATAAATTAAAACGAATTAAATTGATCAAATAAATAAAAAGTTATAAGCATTTGAATATATCTGATTAGACAGAGACAGCCATACTGTGCTGTGACGTCACACCACAGTACCGCTATAGTGAGTGCAATTATATTACTATCTTATCACAAAATCAATCAAAAGTTATCCAATTTAAGATAAATTTATCGTTTACACTATTTTAATATTGATAAAATAACAACAATATTTTATTAATAAGTCTTTCAATTTATATCCAAATGCGATAAAATTAGAAATTATTCAATTAGGACGATGTGTACCAAAGTTACAATTAGCACAAAAGAAAGGTACTAATGTAACTCGTGTTTTTCATAGTAAATTATATGATACCTTTTCGTGGCTTTGTGGATGTGTACACACCGACCGATTGTTTTGTTTACTATGTGTTTTATTCAGCAATACAAGTAACGTTTGGTAAAGGATGGACCTTTAAGTACAACAAAATGTTGGCTGTTATTGCTGTACTTTGCTGTTGTCATGAAACTTGGAATCGGGTCTGTGTTTAATATAGTTTTTGTAATATATCAAATATTAGTCTCAAATAGTACAGTACTTCAAAAGTAGTTATAGTACTAATAAAAAATACTTAATTATAGATACATTTATTTATAACCATAAATATAATTGAAAAGGCCTAGGCCCTAGGCAGAAACTCCGTGCTCGCCTCTGCTTGCAGTTTAAGAAATTCTTTAATTATTTTAATATTATATCTTTAGTTTTTGTTCCTGAGTAATTTTTTTTAATAATGATAATCGTCTAAAATAAAAAAAGAACTATTTCATTTCTTGTATAGAAAAATAGCATTACTTCAGTAATCCAATTATGTGAATCACAATCACGAGGTACTAAACTTTAATCGTCTAAATGTGAAGCCTATAAAGCTATAGCCTCAAAGTAGTTTACTTTCTGTGGTAATATAAGAAACTATATTCACAGAAGTCATAGACTTGGTGAAAGTCAAGCCTAATATTCTCAAAAAATATGAACATCTATAGAAGTTTAGACCACAAAGCATATTGAGCAAAATTAAACGGAATATTGGTCTAACAATATATTATTGTTCGTATCTGTGAAATGACTTCTGAATTTCTGCTCACACATAATTACAACCTGGCAATACCATTAACAATTTACGGCACAGTAACTACCTTGATTTAATATTCTCGTGGCGTTGTTAACAACATATAGTTTCATTTGGTTTTGGTTACACATGTATTTAGTACCTCAACATATTATGTCAAGTCATTTGTAGCAAATTAAACAGAAACCGTACCAAAATGTTTCAATAATTCAACACTATATTTATCTGTATTGGGTATAATAACAGTCTAAGCGAGAGGCTTGATTGAAATTAATATAAATATTTTTGGATATAAAAGAATCTATTCATCAGTATCTATTCGTAATGAATTTATTAAAAAACTGTTCCGGACTTCAAAACGCATAATTACAAAATATTTACGTCATTTGGTTGTATTAATTTACTTAAGCATATCTATAAAATCGGTGCCATCGAAGTCTAAGGAACGTATACTTATCAATGTAGCAAAGGACTTTTTGGGTTCTGGGTAATGTCTTTAAAGTAGACTTGTGCTTGTGTGGCACCGACATCATGCATATGCAAATGCATCATACATATTATACAAATTAAAGCAATTAAATGACGCAATTTATTACTATTTAGTGCATTTTGACGTCGGTACAATTTTTTTATAAATTATTTTTTCTTAAATATTAATTAGTGATTTATCGACAGTGTACATAGGAAAACCTAAACGTATTAAACTACATAATTATAAGAATATCATTGTACGGCACTTGTATCAAACAAGTTTTCGACACGAACTCCGAACATGATAACTGTGGAACCATTTTGGAAGTATACACTTTCTAATAAAGAATTATCGAAAAAGAGTTATGAACTACTCTGTAAAAAGTTATTCGTGGTCAGAAATAAAATTTAAGTTGTAACGTAAGGGGTTTGGGTAGAAAGGAAACCACCTTAGTTAACACAAAAGAAAATATATTCATAAAAAAATATGGGCCGTGGGTGTAAGGCCCGCCTAATTTAAGCCTCGCGCAGTCCGGTACTTCCCTGGAGCCGGGCGCGACTCGGCGACAGCTGATGGCCGGTCACGGGATGGGACGGCCGAATGATGCCACGACGCCGGTGATGATACGACCACGGTGACGTCACGGGTACGGCGGCAGTTGTTGATTGTACCGGGATCGTAAACGGTAGCTTGGGACCTGGAATTCACGTCCAGAAAGGTTTTACAATCGTCCTTCCCATCTTTTCTGGTTGTGACCACCACAAACAAAGCTACAGGGGAAGCCCGAAAGTGTAGGTAGTGAGGTGGCCGTAAAGACAATCAGAAAGGAGAGAGAAAGAATACATGAATGATAAGAAAATGGTATTTAAACAATTAGATAACAATTAATTAATTACGTAATGAAAATAATTAGAAATAGCAATAGGAAAGAAAGTTAACAAAAATTATACGAGAGGTAGGTAGGTACATATATAAAAAAAGAAAGCCTATATATAAATGCAATGATTCAGCACTTACCCAATATGTGGGAATTATAATAAGGAACACGAGCACGTCGTATTTGTATTTTTAAATATGAATTAAGCACTAAGTGCAGCTCAATTTTGTTAAATTGAATAAATGAAAAATTGGTAACTATTATGAGTAGTGACGGCCACTAGGTCGTTGATCGTGAATGAACTGTCAAAAGCGCCCGTTTAAAAAACAATTAGCACGGCCGGTTAATACGAACCTTCCGTATTTGGGAGTATTATAATGAGTTTACGAGAAACTAATGTTTCTACGTTACAATACCCCCTCGCGTAGTGAAGGATTTTATTATTTCTAAAAATAATAAAATCCGCAGAGAAAAAAATTTTAAACTACACATTACTGACTAATTTTAAATCTTTTATGTGCCAGGTACCTATATCCTTGCCAGACATGTCCTGAAGCACGTAAACTAAGGGAGACTTTTTGGCAATTATTTTGGCTTTAATAAACTTAGGAGCCAATTTCCTACAAAATTTGTCTTCCTTGTTACTCAAAAAGTAAGCGCGCTTCATTACTAGATCACCGACGTTAAACTCTGCGAACTTACGTCTCAAGTTATAATGCGATGTATTCTTTACATGAGCTTGCCAAAGTTTAGATTGTACTTTATCAAAAATATTAGACAGACAACCCAAATTCTCAGCATAGCTATCACGTGGCAGGAATAGTATTTCGCTACCAAGATCGTTATCAGTGTAATGATTACCATCAGTAACAAGTTCGCGCCCGAAAACAAGAAACGAAGGGGTAAAGCCTGTAACTTCGTTGACAGAATTGTTTATTGCAAACTGTACCCTGGGAATAAACAAGTCCCATGATCTATGATCATCGTCAACGAATGTAGAAATGCATGTGATGATAGTTTTATTATACCTTTCTACTAAATTTACCTGAGGGGTATATCTAGGGGTATAATAAATATTGGGGATGGCATATTTCTTAAACAAGGCCTCTGCAACCCTACCGGTGAATTGGGTACCATTATCCATTAAGATGGTTTGTGGTACACCATGCACAAGAAACACCGATTCTTCTAAAATTTTCGTTATAATATCTGCAGTGGCCTTTTTAATTGGAAAAATTAAACAAAATTTAGAAAAACAACACGTAATGACTAAAATGTAGCTATTACGCATTCTAGTAACGGGAAGGGGTCCCATTAGGTCCACAGAAATCATCTGGAATGGTCGTGAACAGTGCTTAGGACGGCCCATTTCTCCTAAAATCTGATGATTCTGTGACTTATACGTTAAACATTTGTGACATGTGCCTATAAATTTAACAACGTCCTGATACATGCCGGGCCAGAAATAACGCAAAGCAAGTCGACGATAAGTCTTAAAAATACCTAAATGTCCAGCAGTGGGTTCACTGTGATTTTCGTTGATGATGTCAACGCGTAATTCACTTGGAACCACTTCCTTCCAAGAAAACTCCGAAGTAAGTTCGTGTTTATTTTTAGAAAGTCTGTACAAGGTGTTATTTTTTATTACAAAATTTGGAAAATTAGTTGGCGTTGTTAAGCAACCGTTATAAACGTTTTTATACCATGTATCATTCGTTTTTATATGATAATCGGAAGTACTAATAGCACTTACTGGAACAGCTCGCGAAAGGGCATCTGGTATTACGTTGTCAACCCCCCGACGATGTTTTAATTCAAAATTAAAGGTTGATAACCGAACTCCCCAGCGCGCTAATCTACCAGTGGGATTACTGAGAGAAAGGAACCATTTTAAGGCACTATGGTCTGTATAGACTGTGAATGGTTTTCCATTCTCCAAATAACACCTCCAGTGCTCTAAAGCGGTAAGAACTGCTAGAGTTTCACGCTCAGTAATGCTGTAATTCTTTTCTGCCCCTGTCAGCGACTTACTCATATAAGCAATAGGATGCTCCTTGCCATCAACTGACTGAGTAAGCATGGCACCAACTCCGTAGTTGCTTGCATCAGTATGGACTTCAAATGGCTTGTCATAAACAGGGCAGGAAAGAACTGGAGCGGAAACTAAACATTCCTTAAGCTTATGAAAAGCAAGATCAGCCGCAGGTGTCCATTTAAAAGGAGGAGCACCCTTCTTGTTGGAAGTCAGCTTATTTAATGGTCCTGCTATGGTGCTGAAGTTGGGGACAAAACGACGATACCAGGTAGCTGTCCCGAGGAAGCGTTTTAAGTCCTTTCGACAAGAAGGTGTCGGATAATTAAGGATTGCTTCCACTTTTTCGGGATCAGTCCGAAGTCCACAACTGTCAACAACATAACCCAAATATTTAAGTTGACTCCGGAAGAAATTACACTTATCTAAATTAATCGTTAAGTTGGCCTGTTTCAGTTTGTTAAGAACTCGGAGTAATAATGAGACGTGACTGTCGAAGTCTTTACTGATAACAATGATGTCATCGAGGTATGCGAAGACTTGTAAATCAAACTCGCGGAATAACAGGTCAACTAAACGTTGTTGAGTCGCAGGTGCATTGGTAAGACCGAATGCAGTCCTTTTGAATCTAAAGGTGCCTCTGCCCGGAACATAAAATGCCGTCTTGTCTCTATCTTCTGGCTGGATCTCAATTTGCCAAAACGCCTTGGACAAATCTAAGCTAGACAAAAAATGAGCGTCACGAAGATTGTCTAATATTTCAGAGACATATGGCAAGTTATATGCATCTTTAATTGTCACCGAGTTTAATTTGCGACTGTCGAGGCAAAATCTGGGTTGGCCATTTTTTTTATTAACTATGAGGACAGGCGATGACCAAGCGCTCTCACAAGGCTCGATAACGTCAAGATCCAACATCTCATCAACCTGATCAACCAGAATACGTTGTTTCTCAGGTGACATGCGGTAGTAGCGTTGACGAATCGGTTGTGCATTTCCGGTATCAATATGGTGTGTAATGAGGCTAGTTTTACCTAGGCCGTGACGCTCAAAAGAAATGTGCTTAAACTGATCAATAACGTTGTCAGCTAAGCATTTCTCTGTATCGTTGAGACTGTCATAATCCTGAATAGCTTTTTGAGTTAAATTACTATGATCAGAATTGTCTTCAATATTTATAGTATGTAAATATTTAGGACAAATATTGAATTCTCGCCAAAAATCTACACCAAGAATAAGGTCAGTGTTAACATCAGGTATAACGTAAGCTTTAATAATATGAAATTTATCTTCAAAGTGTATTGGTAAATTAATGTAACCAATACTCTGTAAGGTATGACCTCCTGCAGCAGAAACAGTTAAACTACCGTCTTTGATTAAGGGAAACCCCTGATTATGTAAATATTTATCAGCATGATTACCTATGATAGTCACTGCGGAACCAGAGTCAAGGAGACCAACCATATTAATATTATTAATTTTTATATTGACATAAGGTCTACTATCACTTGAGGGAACATGGAGAATTGTATCAATCTTGTACGTTTCAAAGTATAATTTTATGGTTTTAAGCCATGCCTTCCAATCATCGAGATCAAATTTAGAATCAGAAGGTGTAACGACACAATTCTCCCTTATTCGTTTTTTGAAGTCGAAGGAGATTTTAGATTTTTGGAACAGTCAGGACACTGAGGGGTCTTGACATTTTTACGACCACAAACAAAACAAAAAATATCGTCTTTGTCGGCCGTGCACTGTCTCAAATTATGTGTGTTCGTGCGACACCGAGGACAAAAACGAGGTTTATTTGAAGTAGCATCTATTGTATGCACATACTTTGGAATATAATTAATATTTTGAGCCGATTCTGATGAAATATTCTTAGTAATAAATTTATTATAATTTGTGTGATTAAATTTTGAATAATTATTAAAATTTGGTTTTGTGTCTAATTTATTTTTATTATTATTACCTACATAAGCAAACTCAGGTGCTAGTGTGTCTGAAGTTACTTTTGGTGGTTCATGAAATTGAGCTAAACGAGCTTGAACCTCTTCATAATTACGACAGACAGATCTAAGGTCATCAATAGTTTTTATGTTTGGAGACGAAGCTAGAATATTCGCATAAACTGGTCGTATATTATGGAGAATGATCTCTAATTTATCATCCTCAGAAAGAATTTTGGATAATCTAGAAAATAATCCCGACATAATTGACAGGTAAACGGTAATATTTTCCGATTCACCTTGAGTCCTGGAACGGATCTCAGAAAGTAATCTGTAGTCAAAATCAAATCGGTCGAAGTCATGTTTTAAAAGTTCCAAAAGAGTATTCCAGTCCGATACCTTATCTTTGACACTTCGGTACCAGTGCAAAGCATCTCCCGTAAATATTTCAGTCGCGTAAGAAATAATAGTTGCACTTGCAATATTTCTGGCCTGACAAAATTCAGAAATGCGTTGAATGAATGATCGCACGCAAGTTTTGCCATCATATTTTATTTTTGAAATGTCACTGGATAAACCACGATCACAATGAACGGTAATATTAACGGGGTTGCTAGAATCCGACGTATCGCTTTTGGACTGAGAAATTAAACTATCTAACGAACTGTCTTTCAAAGTTTCGATTTTGTCAAAAAATATCTTAAATTGTTCTACACACTCGTCAAAGATGTGTTTCGTATTTTCATCGCAAATAATACGATTAAGACGGTGGTAGGTATGGTTTATTAAGTTTTGTGTACGCAATAACGTACTCTTATCAGGCTGAGACTCGAGAGCTGTACGAATTTTTATTAATACATCCGTGACTCCTTTAAGGTCCTCGGATGCCTTAAAAGGACTATCAAGTATATCCTCAGATGGAAATTGAGGCCCTAACTTTACAATTTGCCTACGCAAATCTTGTACAGTTGTCACTGGTATCGTACCTCTAATAGCTACCTCGTACTCTAGCTCGGTTTTCTGAAGTGATAAAAATTTTACTGGATATGACGTCATGATAAAAAAATAAATAAAAAAATAGTAAAAAACGAGAAAGGAAAAAATTGGGTAAATGCTGAATTAAAGATAAAAAAAATCTCCAATCTGTTACAATTAAAATTAAACTAAATATGAACGTTTCGGTTGTCATGCAAAATCAATTTTAAATGAAATATTAGTGATATGAAAGTAAATACAAAAGAAAGCTGAAAAGAAAACAAGAAAAAAAAGCACTGAAATAAATAATGTAACTAGTGTGTACTCAGCCTAATACAATTTGTGAAGAGTGAAAATAATAATGTTTCCGACAGTAATTATCACAAAAAAAGTTTGTGATTGTACTTCATCCGCTATTTATTCTTAACAAAACAAGTTACGTTGTTTGCTAATGAGTTAAAATGTAGGTAGAAGAAAAAAAAATGTTTTAATTTACAAAGTGTGAAGTTACAAGATTATATTATATAATATTCAAAAAGTTTATTATGATTCTGAAATCTAATTGTTTAACTTTTAAAATTAAAAAATATGGACTAAGTACACCTTAGTTACTTGCAACCAAGAATAAAAAGAAAAAAAAACGTTTTACAAAAACAAACCACCAACACAACTACTACTGCGGTAAAAATTACCACGTTTGAAGGCGCCAGTGTAACGTAAGGGGTTTGGGTAGAAAGGAAACCACCTTAGTTAACACAAAAGAAAATATATTCATAAAAAAATATGGGCCGTGGGTGTAAGGCCCGCCTAATTTAAGCCTCGCGCAGTCCGGTACTTCCCTGGAGCCGGGCGCGACTCGGCGACAGCTGATGGCCGGTCACGGGATGGGACGGCCGAATGATGCCACGACGCCGGTGATGATACGACCACGGTGACGTCACGGGTACGGCGGCAGTTGTTGATTGTACCGGGATCGTAAACGGTAGCTTGGGACCTGGAATTCACGTCCAGAAAGGTTTTACAATCGTCCTTCCCATCTTTTCTGGTTGTGACCACCACAAACAAAGCTACAGGGGAAGCCCGAAAGTGTAGGTAGTGAGGTGGCCGTAAAGACAATCAGAAAGGAGAGAGAAAGAATACATGAATGATAAGAAAATGGTATTTAAACAATTAGATAACAATTAATTAATTACGTAATGAAAATAATTAGAAATAGCAATAGGAAAGAAAGTTAACAAAAATTATACGAGAGGTAGGTAGGTACATATATAAAAAAAGAAAGCCTATATATAAATGCAATGATTCAGCACTTACCCAATATGTGGGAATTATAATAAGGAACACGAGCACGTCGTATTTGTATTTTTAAATATGAATTAAGCACTAAGTGCAGCTCAATTTTGTTAAATTGAATAAATGAAAAATTGGTAACTATTATGAGTAGTGACGGCCACTAGGTCGTTGATCGTGAATGAACTGTCAAAAGCGCCCGTTTAAAAAACAATTAGCACGGCCGGTTAATACGAACCTTCCGTATTTGGGAGTATTATAATGAGTTTACGAGAAACTAATGTTTCTACGTTACAAAGTATCCGTTTGTAATTTTAAATATATTCATATTAAATGCTATGCTATTGTGCAAGCAGTAATAGCGACTTTCCACGAAAATTCAAAATAATGTGAGAGAAAACTAACTTACCCTAACAGGGCTTCATGTGTATGTATATCTACATGATTGCTACAATGAATGAATAAATAAATATGAACAGCCATTTTCCCTGAACCTCTACCAGTGTTTTAATAAATATGTTACCCTTTATTTTGTTACTCTAAAATAGGTGTATTTCTCATTCATGGCTTTATAAATAGGAGTTTAATGACGAAATTTCTATTCGTAGAATTACTACTGCTACAAAGTTTAAATTATTCATTTTAAAATTACATTCAAATATTTATTTATTTATTTATTTATTATTAATCAGAAAAATCAACAGTGTAACCAAATATACAAAATAATCAAGATATTTTTCTTAAAATTAGGCCAATAACAGATTTTTCGTAAATAAAAAAAAAACAATAAATAACTACAAACTGAAAAAAACAATCAAATTCACAATAAAACTTGTGCGTGTATGTGTGTGCGTGAGTACGTGTGTGTAAGTGCGTGTGTGTATGTGTGTTCGTGTATATGTGTGTGCGTGCATATATGTGTGTGCGTGTATGAATGTGTCGTTAGTATGTTTTGGTGACTAGTTCTGAAGCTTATGAAATACTGCAAGATGTCTCTTAAAAACACTTTTTGAATACCGGAACAAATCAATATATGTGTAGTGTGAATTGTACTCCCGTGTCATTCTGGTTATGACGGAGTTTTTGGTGTAGTTTTTTCTCTTGTGTGGCACTTGGAACAAGGGTAAAGATGTTCGACGGGATCGTATGGGAGGTGCGATAACATTGACTTTCGATAGTAATAGAGGACTATCCAGCTTACCATTTATTATGTCGTATAATAGTAACATATCAGCTATTTGTCGCCTTTGTCCTAAAGTTTGTAACTCGTAGCGTTTGCAATTGTCCTCATAATTAAAGGAGACAACATGATAACGATAGTTTAAATGTTTAATAAATTTACGTTGAATCCTTTCAATGTCTTCTCGAGGTTTTATATAGTAAGGGGACCAAATGCTACTGCAATACTCTAAATGGCTTCGGACGTAAGAAGAATAAATCGTTTTAAGTGTACTGATGTTTTTAAATGGCTTGCATGTACGTAGAACGAATCCTAACATTGAGTATGCCTTATTAGTAATTTGGTCAATATGTTCATTGAAAGTTATGCTATCGTCGAGTATCACTCCCAAATCACGCGTTTTATCTACTTTATTAATTATCTTTCCGTCGATGCTGTAGTTAAAATCAATTACTTTTTTGTTTCTAGTAAAACTAATGTGCTGACATTTATCAATATTAACATTTATCCTATTGTCTTTATAATAGTCTGAAAGTCGGTTCAGGTCTTGTTGTAAATTTAAACAATCGTTTATATTTTTAATCTCCAGATAAATTTTGGTATCATCAGCGTACATTAGGTATTTTGACTTAAAAAAACAACCGTATATGTCGTACAAATATATGTTATAGAATAAGGGCCCTAAATGAGATCCCTGTGGTACACCAGACGGGACTACACAGAAATCGGATCTAGAGCCACCAACAACAACAGCCTGTGAGCGGTTTGATAAGTAGGATTTTACCCATCTTAGAAGGTCTCCATGAATACCCAGATATTCAAGTTTGTTTAAAAGGATCCTGTGATCGACTCGATCAAATGCTTTTTCAAAATCTGTGTAGATTACATCCACTTGCACACCTTTATCCATGGAAACCAATATATCTTCGGTGAATGTTGTTAGATTGGATAAGGTTGAGCGACCCTTAATAAAGCCGTGTTGTTCTGGTGGGATCGCACTTATCAGAATAGGGTATAATGAATTGTAAACAATTTTTTCTAACATTTTACCAAATATATTTAAGATCGAAACGGGACGATAATTTTCAATACGATGTTTAGGACCCTTTTTGTGTAATATACCTAATTTGCTTTGTTTCAATGCTAAATTACTTACATTTTTTCCATAACAAACTAAAACTATGTTTGCGTCCTTCCATGAATTTTACTATGCTCAGATCCTCCTCTACCCTTTTACCAGAAAACAGTTGACTCTTATTATTTGAAGATATCTTATCCATCCTATTTTTACCCGACTGCGTCAGAAGAAGGGTTATGTTTTTCGAGCGTATGTATGTCCATTTCTTCGGCACGCGCTACAGCCTAAACGGCGGAACGGATTTTGACATGTGAGGTGTCGTTGAATTTATCAAAATTGTGGTAGTGACATAGGCTATATAAATTTTTAAAATGGCGGCTGTAAATGGGGGAAAAAAGGGGATGTGTGTATTTTTTTCTCTTATCTTAGCAATATGGGTACCAATTGAAAGGTCGTAAAAAGACCATTTCAAAAATATAAATATCATATCATGTTCATATTACTTTTTTAACAAAAAAGCACCATAAAGTAATTAGAATTTTATACAGATATAGTGATCCTTGTTTTTCTCTTTTCAGTTCATAACTTCTAAGCAGTCGGGTTTTTTGTTTTTATAATAATAATTTTATTTGTTTTTATAACTTTCTTAATCCGAATGCCTTATGGTCTAAGATCCCTCTGCTTTATTCTGCGGGTACCTTACCAGAATCGAGTATAGGTATTTCAGGATTATAAAGTAAAATATTCTGATCCTAACACCTAACTAAGAACTCTTCTTGCTTCTTGTCCGTCATGTCCAATAACACATTTAGCCCTAAGGAAAAATACATTTTTTTCATTTATTCTATAGCAGCAACTCTAAGCATTGTTCTCACGTGCCAAAAAGATCTCTTATTGTTACTCGACTTCTTATCGCGGTTCCTATTTATTTCCTTGTCAAAGCCCAGGAACAAAATTACTAACTACCTAACTCTAATGGGTCATTTTAACCCCTTGAATAAAAATCCTTTTCTTAACCCATTTATGGTGTATCAAAGTAATCGAATGTGCAATAATAAAAGCCGGTAAACTCGACGGGTGCAAAATGTTGGACCTATTTATATCAAAGTAATTGACGTCCACCCATTTGTTGGACGCTGACGAGTCGTAATGAGACTCAAATTAGATTCCGCGTCGCCTGACGGACGACGTTGAGTGCTCGTTATTAGTTCACTAATGGCCATTGTAGCACTCTACTAATGCTTTATGCATAATTTTATTAATAAAATATCAGTCAGCTTTTGCCAGCGTTGAGTAAGTTTTTGTAATCGATTGTGAAGCGATAGAACGTCTAATGGCTGGAGAGCCAGTTGAGAAATGTACCAATTGACTTAGGTCGATTACTCCTCAGCCAGACCTGCATTTCTGTGTTGTTACTTTATAAGAGAAACTAAGAACAAGTTTATAGCTTGCCTCGATTACCTACCCAAAAATTTTGACTAGCTCTTGGATTATAACTCCTTCCAGAGTTTTGTGTATATGTCCTTATATCGATGTTTGTTCCGAGGTTAGTTAGTTATGACTTCATGAATTCGAATCCCAGGTCGGTCTTTGATTAATTGTATCTTTTTCTTTCCAAGAAATTCTACGACATCCTCACGATCATTAGCTACTAATTAATAGTAATTTTTGCAGATTTGAATTCAAATTCTTTATCAAGCTAAAATCATACAGCAAACAATCACATTAAGTCGGCTCTATAGAGCGCCGTATCAAATGCCACTCGAAACAGGTTGTATCGGTGCGAGGTGGCAGCCACTTAAAACGTTTAATTTTTTTACATTAATATTGGCCTATTTTTAACCCCCGATGCAAAAACGACCGGGCGTTATAAGTTTGACGTGTCTATGTAAATGTATGTTTATGTGTCTGTCTGTACCATCGTAACTCCCAAACGGATGATCCGATTTTAATGCGGTTTTTTTTTTGTTTTAAAGGTATATCAGTCGAGTGTGATCTGACATTTGATACACTAATGTCTTCTGGAACCACTGAGCTGGTCTGAAGGCTCGAAGGTAGGAGACGTAACCCTGGTCTACCTTTTTAGTAAACCCACCGAGTTTGGGCTCGTTGAATTTGTCGTGACTTTTCATGTTTCTAATTGACGAGGACCTGATGCTGGAAATAGGATATGGCATATGAAACCCTGGAATGAAACGGATAAACCGATTTATATTTTTGCTGAAGAATGACCAAAGTTTAATCTTTATAGCTAGATAGCACCTTGAACTATAATAAGTCCTCTGTTTTAACAGATGCCATTGACTTTTTCTATTTATGCGGTTTTTCTTGTAATTTCTTTTTTTAATTAATTCTTTTTTTAAATCTAATCGATAACTTTGTTGCAAAATGTGTATCTTGTTTTAATGTAAATATCTTTTTACACGTCGTGAAGGGGCTTAAATAGTAGAATACTACACTATGAAAAGTTTAAAATCCAAGATGGCCACCACAAAAAAATGGTAAATTTGATTTTAGTCGGGGGTTTTTTAAATATTGAATTAAATAGTATATAAATATAACATTTACAAATCGGTGTGGAGTCAAAATTTCACGTTTTTCCTGATTTTTGTAATTTTTACATGTAGCGATTGATGAATAGAAACCAGAAGCTGATGCATTGCTCAGGACAATTCCTAATATTATGGAACAACAATATGCCAAATGTTTCTGCTAGTTTTTGAGCTAGATGTTCACACGGACGGACGCACGGACATTCCAGCAAACACAACAAATGCAGCGCCTTTTAATGCTAATCTTAAACCAGCCATTGCGCTACAATCGTCACTAGTTACCATACCTCAATCGCATAGAGAAAAAAAAGGGCAAGATAAACTAATTCATCAAAGGCCGGCAACAGTACCTCTACCACTGCTAATGACCATGGACGATGGTAATCACTTAACATCAGGTGACCAGCGTGCTCGTTTACTCCCTACTATAGCGATAAAAAACTAGGGTAATCAAACGTACAAAGGTTTACAAACTAGTATGGTTTTAGGTATCCCAAAATACAACCGTTTTCTCACTTAGCAACAGGAAAAAGCGTTCAGTAAAGAACATATAAAAGCAACAGATAGGCATTTGAAAAAAAAAGTAAAATGACCCATATCGAATAGAATAATTTACTTTTATGTCCGTTTGTCACACCCCAGCGAGTTTTTGCACCGTAACTTTTGTTTCGGAATTTTGCGCCGTTGAAAATAGTTTTGTTCGTGCATTCCTCGTGCGCGGAAATTTAGTCCCTTTTACAAAGCAATAAGGACTGAATGTGTTACATGGGGTGCAGTAATAGTACAAGAACCAGTGGGAAATTTTAGACGTGAGTTGATACATATTTTATTTGTGTGTTTTACAACACAAAAAGTACAATTACCACAAAAGCTTCCAAACCCACAAAAAAGTTAATTTCAATGATTATGACTTATTATTATCTTTAACATGTTAATCGTATATTTTGTTTTATTTTCTATTCAATGTATTGTCTGTAAAACTGTTGGTAGACCAAATAAAGAGAAAAAAAAAATTATTTCGTTAACCAAAATCCTTCAAACTCATACTAGTAGATATTATAGTGTATCCTACTATACCGTATATCGTACTAGAAGACGCCTGCGGTTTCACCCGTACAATTCTCGTTTCTGTAGTAATTTCGGGATAATCCATCCATCCTTATATACAAACGAACGAACAGCTGGGCTTCACCATTGTGTGGTCTAGTCATTAAACGCATACTACGGTTTAGAATGCGTTTAAAATATGACTATGACTTTGACTTCCTACGTTAAGTTACAGATTTGTAAGGTCTGGTTACAGTTTTCCATTATTTTCTTTATAAATTCATCACATAGGTGAAGACTAGGCATATGCAGCTTCATGCTTTTTATGAAAAATATTCATCAAGTGATTTTTTTATTTAAAACTAGAGTTCGCTCGCGGTTTTACGCAGTGAACATTTCGGGATAAAAAGTGTTGCATTATTTTTATGTATAAGCTGTACTATCGTAAAGTTTCGTCAAAATCCATTTAGTTGTTTTTGCGTGAAAGGGTAACAAATACCCTTCCATTCATTCATATTTACAAACTTCAGCGTTTATACTATTATTAGGATTTTACCATATTTTTTCTATGTGACCAATAGTCCTTCTCCTCTAATAACTTGCTAATATACTCTTATAAAACTAAAAATAATAATAATATAATAATTAATAATACTAATATTCTCTTGAAAACTTGTTGTTCAATGAATTTAATATAATTATTAAATTCATAGAACATTTACAACGAGAAAAATACGGCGCTACCTCTGATTGCTACCCAAACATTCTAACATTTTGTCAATAAAACGTCTGTCTACAATTTTTTTGCTATCAGCTCTTAAACTATATGTTTTAGCGTTTGGTGCAACATTTTATGCCCACTAGTCGCCCATGGCTATTCATTCGAGTTACGGTTCGTTCGATTAAGTCTGCAGCTACGAAAAATATTCTAATCCGCAATTCTTTTTTTTATTAAAATATTTTTTGAATTGATTTCCACGTATCTGTGTGAAACTGAAAGTAAATTATATCGGAACTGAATATTAATAGAAAAATGAACTGAAAACAAAATGAAAAATATTATGTTGAATATTCAATACGTTGCAAAATGATTAGAGAAACATAGTTTCATGAAAGTCAGGATTTTGATTGAATACCATGTATATTCATAACGAATATTCAGTATTTGAAATAATCATCTTTATTTGAAGAAATATAAAAACTGAACTAATTTTAAAAAATCTAAATCAAATGTATGTTATTATAGTGAATGAATTAATATATTGAAAATTGCAATGAGGTGATCAAATAGGAGTAATAAAACATATGAATTTAAGCATCAAAACAAAATATTAATAGGCCATAGGTTCGATTCTCGCTTATTGAACTGCGTATTATTATGCTCATTTCTAAGACAGACTACTTCTTAGAGTGGAAAGGAAATATGTCTTGCAGCAATATAATTATTAACTATTATTATTTCATCAAACTTAGAAAAGGAAAGAAAAATAAACTTCTAGTGTTTTTTTTTCAATTCACTTTTTTTTACATTTCTAGAAATGTACAAAAGTCTAAAGTTGCTCTAAAGTTGCTCACAAAAGGCTGTATAATATTGACAATGTTATTGGTCGTGTGCGAGTTCCCTAATAGAAATTAGTAAATTTCATCCGACGTAAATCTCTTCGTGAAATGCAAACCGCAGGGCACGGGAACACAGTAAGCTGTAAGCTCAAGTGCCCCAACTACATAATATGCATTTTATACGCTATCCGCTTACAAGCTATGGAGATAAGCGGAATATTATTAAGTAGCCGCAACGCTTACTGACTCTATCTATTTATATAATTTTCTCATGCCAACAATAACCTTGTAAATCAAAATTGTGAAAATATTGAATTCTTCTTCCCATAGACACTTATCTTCTGTCTATGTGTGTGTGTGTGTGTGTGTGTGTGGTGTCTGCCTGTAGCATCTTCTTTCTCTCGTCTTTTTGACGATCTCCGTGGCGCAGTGGTATGCGTGGTGGATTTATAAGACGAAGATCCTGGGTTCGATTCCCGGCGGCGGATTTTCGCCGTGGCTAGTTACCACCCTACCGACAAAGACGTATCGCCAAGCGATTCAGCTTTCCGGTACGATGTCGTGTAGAAACCGAAACGGGTGTGGATTTTCGTCCCACTTCTAAAAAGGTAGGCCACTTCCATCTTAGACTGCATCATCACTTAACATCAGGTGTGATAGCAGTCAAGGGCCAACTTGTAGTTGATAAAACTCTTAGTGCTCAAACGGATGAACCGATTTCGTTGTGTTTTTTTTCCATATGAAAGCCATTTGGCGGTAGTTCTTCTCTCTGTTAATGAATATTGGTACAAAATGGCGGATTAAATATTCTTTCACGACTCCCTCAATAAGAGTATCAAATGAAATGGCTTGATTAGTAAAATACTATACGCTATAAAAAGTATTAAATCCAAGGTGTTGTTCTAGATGCTGCGGTGTAATTTCCCTAACGTCATAACACTGGGCTGCTACAAAAAATTTAGAAAGCGCCATATTTTTTTATCTATCTATGACCTTATGATGCGAAGGCTGAAGATAAGAAACAAAGAAAATACTTTTATTTCTGAAAATTGTGCCACAGATCACAAGCATTGTTGTAGAGCCCTAGATATTACTGGTGATATTTGATTGGATGCATTTAATACCACCTCCAAATAATTAGTTACTTGGTATCTCAACGTTATTTAAATGAACGCTCCATTCAGCCATTTTGTGAGGTCGATGAAAAAATACCTGAATCGACAGAAACGCCACCATTCGAGCTCGTTCGCCGGGGCGTCACGGTGACTGCTCTTTGGATTGCCTATTCTTTTGAAATCGCATTTGAAAAACATATTTTACTATTGCTAGTATGACTACTAACTTAGTTTTAAGAGGATGAAATGAATACACCTTTGCCTGCAAGCTGTAAATCATATTACAATTATAAAGTTGTGATTGTGTATATTGTGCTGTTTCACGCAAATACAACTGAATGGATTTTAATGAAACTTCACAGTAATATAGCTTACGTATCGGACACGTAGGCCACATTTTATCCTGAAATTCCCACGGGAATGAAAACTACGTAGGTGAATCCGCTGGTGTCCTCTAGTATTGGATAAAAACAGGTGTGACTTTTCGGAAGTTCATCATGAAATAATAATATTTTTTTATTCATTACAAGTTAGCTCTTGACTGCAATCATGCCTGATAGTAAGTGATGATGCAATCTAAGATAGAAACGAGCTAGCTTGTTAGGAAAAAGATGAAATCCACACCTATTTTGGTTTCTGCACGACATCTTACCGGAACGCTAAATCGCTTTGCGGTAGGGTCCGTAGGGGGCTCTTTGCGGTACATTTTTGTCGGTAGGTTGATAACTAGTCACGACCGAAGCCTCCCACCAGCCAGAACTAGATCAATTTAGAAACTCTTTATTGGCCAGAACAAATTCAAGAGACAGAGCTACCCAGATTCAACAGAATACTCTTTATGTGCGTTTCACACCGAAACCTGAGCAGTTCCAAGAGAAGTTTACTTTATAATTCTCAATTACACATATTTGGGAACTTTCATAGGAGGTACATTTTATCCCAAAACTCCCACGGGAACGAGAACTACGCGGGTGAAACCGCGGGCGTCTTCTACTTACTAATTGCCATAATTATTTTATCTTTATTTTTATATATGTAAATATAATTTTATTAATTATTTTATTAGTAGTATTATGTTAGATATACGGTTTCCTTATTTTTAATTGTAGATATTCGTCGTTCTTTAACTTTTTCCCACTGCTAAGGGTCATTGGTAGAGATCTTTTAAAGAGAAAAATGTTTCCTTGTCCACTTCAATTTTTGAAGTGAAACTTCTTTATCGGGGTTGGAAAAAAATTTAGTGTAACATTTTTTCGTTACGCGCCATCTTTGACTTATGGAAGTGACATGATAAATATATAATATAATTAATAAGTTATATTGAAGTGATCAGCAAAATCAAAGGGTTTATTTTAATTCTAATTCCTCTAAAATAAGTAAGTAATTAGATCTCTTTTTCTAATACTTAGGTGTAATTATGGTATTTATTTTTCTACGTTATTTAAAATTAACCTCAGTTTTTGATTGTATTTTTCAATACACTAACACGTGTGTGTAATTATAGTATCAATTTTTATCTAATACTTGAATGTTGATAAGTTAGTAACTTAGTTTCACTTCTTACGAGTGTACGCTAGTACACGCACACATTTTTTTTTTATTCTTAAATTTGTTGTTAGTTGTTATATTTGGTACAAAATAAATTCTGCTTTTATTTACAATGAATCAAAGTTTGTGCTAGGACATACAGGGAATTTTATTCTAGATCCGAGACCGGAGATTGAGTCTACACTGACATTTAAATAACTTACACTCGAATTGCCTCTGGCATCTAATTGGATTCAATATTACAATGAAATCAAACAGACATTTATAACAAATGACCACATAACAGAGCACCGAGATTTTCTGAGATGATAGTGAGTAAATTGAGAATTTCATAGCTGATGCCGTCGCCCGGAATCATATTGGAAATTTAATCAAAACGCCAATTAAATTGCGACGTCTTTTGAAGCAAGTGGACCGGGCATAGTAAGCGTTGCTGTGATGTCGGTGTAATTGATTGTTCTTGTATTGTCATTTTGTCTTGTCCCATTACATAATTTACTAATCTATTATACTACGACGTATACACTACGTCGTTATCTATACGTTTCTCTATAGTCACCTATTGCATAATCCTGATTGGTATTTCTTCTTCTTCAAGTGCCATTTCCTCTACGGAAGTTGTGGATCATTATGGCTATATCGACTTTAGAGGCTATATATTTATATATCATTTATTTATTTTCCTTTTTTTTTAATTTTTAACAATGCTTATAAAACAATTATAAAAAAACGCTATTAAAAATTTATAAAAAAAATCCAGTCCGCCTGCTGCGGGGCCCGGGGGTCCAAGCAACCGGTGGTCAGAGTGAGGAACCTCCTCATAATACGCGACGTTTCAAGAATAACCGCCTTCTGTATCCGACCCTTGATCCAACAACTGAGCGAAAGCTTTTTAAGATGTTGATCAAAGCTTTTCGCTATAAGACCGTTGACTGAAACGACTATAGGAACAATCATCATTGAACCAACATTCCACATGGCGGTAATCTCATGAGCTGAAAAGAAAATCAAAATACTTAGGAGGTCCAAGTATTTTGATACTTTTCCTTTTCAGCTTTCCCCAGATTATCGTCATGTGGAACAGTAATATCAACAATCATTGCACGGCGCGTTGATCGATCAATTATCACTATATCAGGTCTATTGGCTACAATATACCTATCAGTGATAATCGTTCGGTCCCAGTAGAGCAACGCACTGCTGTTTTCAAGAACTAACGCTGGGTCGTACCTATAGTAAGGCATCTCAAAATCGACAAGGCCATACTGAAGCGCAAGTTGTTGGTGTGTGTTGGTGATTATCTTGGCTATTTGATTGTCTGTGCAAGTATTCGCCATTAGCATGAGGCTTATTATTATTAATAACGATCTTGTGCTCATTCTACAACTCGCGGAGATTTTTGAGCCAGGAGGTGCGTGGGGTGCCAGGTTTTCGACTTCTTTGGATCTTACCTTGAATGATAAGCTGTAAGATCCGATACTTGTCATGACGCATGATGTGTTCCAGATACTGAAGTTTTCTACTTTTTATTTCAGAAAGAACTTCCAGATTTTTGGAAATCATTCCCAGAAAATTTACTCCTGTTTTTATCCAAAAATAAGGTGGTTTAATTTAGAGCAATGTGTATTTCCATACAGTTAAAAAAATAAGGCAAAATCATTGGCATTACATTCCATGCCTCAAGGAAAATGTGAAATCGTTTGCGGTCCCCGAGTAATGGTATAGATGAAAGGCGTAATGTTAATGTCATTTAAATATGAAATTTGCATGCAAAAGAGAAAAGACTAAGTAGGCCCGTATATCTTAAGATATGGGCAGTCTTTAAAATATGGGCTAAGGTTTAAGGAACTGAGTAGAGAAGAGAGAAATGCTATTATATTATTCACAATAAAGACAGGTTGAAGAAGAGTCGTAATGGTACATTGAACGGAAATAATAGTAAAGTATGTAAATATAATGTTTAAATAACCTACATTAGTGGTACATTTTTTGACTATTTTTGATAAAAAGTAATACAAATATGGAATGTATTTTTACCCATATAAAATCAAACACATCCCCACTTTTTTCATTTCCAGCGACTATTTTGAAAATGTACTTTAAATTAGACTTTAATTGAAATTTGAAATCACACAATTATGACGAATTCAACGACACTTCATATGTCAAAATCCGTCCAGCCCTTTAGGCTGTTGCATGTGCCAAAGAAATGATCATACATACATGCACACGCTCGAAAAACATTACCCTCCCTTTGATGCAATCGGGTAAAAAATTACACCTTCCATCAACTCCGTTTGGCGTAAGATAAGAACAAGAAGGTGATCACAATCTGACGAAGTTATCTTGAGCCCAACACATCGATCAACATAACAATGTTAGTACTATTAACCATTCGAGGCGTCTCTAGTTGTAACCACGTTAAAGCATAACACAATAAAGTAAAACTAATTGAATAACGTCGGCCAGCAAACGTGTCCGTAACTTACCTAAACGTACCATTAACTTCGAACACGAAGTTCGCCGACCGGCCGTATTTACTTAGTTGTAATGCAATTTGATTTAATACTTCGGCCAATGTAGACACGGCTTATATAAATTAAGAGCGTTTACACACGTAATAAATTGACGCGCGGCTGACGAAGGCGCCACAAATGCAATAATTGGACCCCCTTTTGCTGCTGCAAAAGGGGGTCCAATTATTGCATTTGCAGGGACCAACCTACAGCAAGATATGGAGAAAATGAGGCTTTTTGATAGTTAAAATGCAAAATATAGATACCTATAGCGTTTTAGAAACTAAAACCTTTCTAGGCTTATGAAGGATTTTTTAGAAGTGCTAATTTAGCGCCATCTATGTAAATAACTCAATTTTGGTCAATTTGGGGGTTGGTCCACTTTTTAATATTATGGTCCAATTGCAATTGCATTCCAGAACTCGAATCTTTTTATTTCCTCCAACTCCAACATTTGTAGAAGCCTTTTTTAACCGACGAAAAAAAGCGGAGAATGTTCTCAATTCGACGCGTATATTTTATTTTATATATGACTTTATAGATATCCTAATTAAATCACAACAACCAAATAACGCATTTAATTTTACTTTTTAGTGCGTTTTCGGTCGGAGTCGGTTCAATTTTTTGCTAAAAATTTGTAAAATTACTACCATTCAAAATCTAAAGTGCAGTGGTAAAACCTCGCTATATACACATACAAACATTTTACTTTTACGTATACTGAAAACCATTAATTCCATAAGATTTATAAAAATTACAAAAATTGCGCCACCAACACAAATAAAACGGTTAAAAAACAGCAGGTACAATCAAAAAGATTTCCCGAAGGACCGTTACGTAGAAAAACAATATTGCCCTCATACGACCTAAAGGCTAAAGCTAATAAATATGAGTAGCGATATTTATTAAGGCGGCACCACACTCACGCGACCGACCGCGTCATTTGTATTCGCGGCGCGTTCGAACGTGCGGTTACCTTAACTGGTGCTCTTAATCTTCTTTCACGGGTGACAGTTATGGGAACTTATGTCTTATTTTCATTTCCCCAGGAATTAAAATGGACCATACGGAACTTCGTTTGACTACGGAATTACTTTTTTACTACGCACGAGAGTTTATTGATACAATTTAAGAAAAGTAGTAGTGCTTTTTGTGACAAAGGTCGTCTAAGGAAGTACTCGTAAGCAGTTTTTTTTAATCAGTATAACTTAGTTCTTATCTAAAGTCTCATCTGATGGTAAGTGATTGCAATTTTAGATGGAAGCGGGCTAACTTGTTAGGAGTAGGATGAAATCCACAGCCTTACCGGTTTCTACACCACCGGAACGTTAAATCGCTTGGCGACCTTGACGTCTTTGTCGGTAGACTGGTAACTAACCAACTAAAACCTTCCACCAGCCAAAATTTAGAAAATTCTAATCAGCCCGGCCGTAAATCAAACTTAAGACCTCCGTTTATCAATCCACTGCGCAAGCTAAATACAAGGATTCATAGCCCGACTCAAAATTCGACGTCAGGATCTTGTAAGCCGAATCTGAATCAATTACAACCCTAAGCAACATAGCCAACCACTGTGCCAACGGTCAGTTAAATAGTATCATATAATCATACAAAAGTTTAAGCTAGCGATCGGTTCACCTCTTTGTGGCAGCCTTTCCATCCCACGCTGATGAAGTTTGTTGCTTCTATTGGAGGATGCCGTTGATATACTAAAACTAAGATATGGTCCTATCTCAAACTAAATTCTTCATTAGTTTATTCAGTGCTTAATCTATATAACTCATAAGGTCCCGGCTATCAGGTACTAGCTTATTATTGAGCTATTATTCATCTAAGAAATATTTCAGCCAGCCCAGATTTGAGAAATTGGTGTATAACTTGTAACATACTAATTGAAGTATACAAATAAATAAAAATAAAAATTTAATGTAGTATTCAAAATTATAACATGTTGATACAGAATTTAATAAAATTTTTTAACAAAAAAATAGAACCGACTCAAAACGCACTAAAAAGTAAAAAATAACTGTGTCATTTAGTTGCTTTAATTTACTTAAGCATAATATCTATCAAGTCGGTGCCAGCCAAGTTTAATTTATTTAACGTTAACGGTAAAGCAGTTTGTGGGTTCTAGGTACCGGTAAAACCCTTAAAGTAGAGACCTTGGCTGGCTAACTCCTGCGTAGTATTGCGTCGGTTCTATTTTTTGTTAAAAAATTTTATTTCTTACTTTTTAGTGATTTATCGCCACGTAACGTACTCGTACTATACGTTTATAGTATATTGTATGGCACTAGTAGCCAAAAACTACCGATACCGAGACAAAAACCGAAATCATGCCTCCAAAATTTGAAGAGTTCCTTCACTTTCCCCAGGATATCATCATCAGATCCTAACATAATGACAATAGGACTATCTTGGAACTACGCCCTTTCTAATAAAAAAATATTTATCAAAATCGGACAGCTCTGTAAAAAGTTATGCGTGATCATACATAAAAAAAATATATACGTGTTGAATTGAGAACCTCCTCCGTTTTTTTCGTCGGTTAAAAAATAATATCAAGTCTCAAAAATTATTTTGATATTTAAAATACATAACTGTCATTTCTCTTATGTCTAGTGAAAGTTGTTTAAGCTATATAATGCCAAGTTTATTATCACAACCGGGCGCCTGCGGTTTCACCCGTGTAGTTCTCGTTCTCATGGGAAATTTGTTATAAAACGTAGCCTATATGATAATCCAGGGTGGCAGCAAATTCTATTAAAATCGCTCCAGCCGTTTAGTTGTGAAGAAGTAACAAACATACACACTCACAAACTTTCGGCTTTATAATAGTAGTGTGAATAGGTAATGTCATTTATCTGATCTCTATTAAAAAAATTTGTAAAATGTCGTTTTTATTAACCATTTTTTTACATTTTGTAAGTTAAACTTTACTGGTATATTATTAAAAAAACATCTATCGGCAAATTACTAAAATCGTATCTATGGGTACGTATCGACGGCGCGCGCTAGATGAGAAAAGTTGCGCGGGTCAGCCATCACGAGGGTCGCAAGTTTATAATTGTTACCGCTTAGCGTCACCCCACCATTTTAATGCCGTGATTTATTTTATTGACCGACTTTCAAACGTGAGAAATTATTAAAATCATTTTTCGATGTTGAAGAATTCCCATTCTCGTCATTACCTCGACCTATATTTACTTACCATCACGCCTTCCTCTCATAAGGGTAGGTAGGTACCACTTCCACTTCCAACGGCCCTCCATACATCCTTATCTTCTTTCACTCTCGTTAATACATTCATACAAAGTATAGGGTAATCTTGACCTGACCATTCTTTAAAATGGTCCAGGAACGTTCGTTTAAGCCTTTCCTTTCAAAGATTTCGCTTCCCTCTCACCTTATAAATTTCATTTCTTTAACCTTCTTTCATTTCGGATTTCGTCAGAATTTTTTCGAAGAATAACCAAATAAATGAATTATTTACTAACTTATTTAATTAATCGCTATACAACTATACTTAAATTAATGTCCAAACGGCGTATGTATACAGTAGGTAGAGTGTTGCTCGTTCGGAATTCCGATTTTGGCCACGTCATTAATAATTCCCGCGCGACCGTTGAATAGTTGAGCCGTCCGATGATTAATAACTACGTATTAATCAAAGCATTATTCTCGTAACGGATTTAATTCCCAAACCAACTCCACGCCATTCCAGCTATGGCTGTCCTATTAACATCTGATATTGTTATAACCAGCGGATGCCCGTGGTTTCACTTGCGTAGTTTTCATTCCAGTGGGAATCCTCCGTGAGTTGGTTTCGTCATTTGAGGATCGCGACCACCTCCATTTATGACCTTCATCCTCACGACGTTACGCCATCTACTCCTGTCATCGGCTATTTGAAGAAAATCATACATCGAGGAGTCTAGCGCATGGGACTGCGCCCCCGCGGTGTTTTTCCTTCCACCTTGCCACTAACTACTAGGTTATCTAAATTATCTCTACCTTTCCTGGCAATGTGTCCAAAGCACCTACTCTGGCATACTTAAAGCAAATGGTGGAGAGCCTTGTTTTAATCTTGAGCTTGGCAAATATGGATGCGTTAGTCCGAAATGCGGTTGATTCAATCCGGAACATTTCTCTCTAGCACCCCATCTCAGTTACGATGGACAGATTTTAAGGTCCGTGTCCCAACCCCATAAAGAAAAATGAAGAAAACGAGTGTGAACATCAGGATATAAATTAATTATATTATAATAGTACTGTGGGGACATCGGGATATAAGCTTGTCACTACGAAAAATAATTTTTACTATTTGACTGGTGTTTTCAGAGATTAGTCAGAACAGACAGATAAACAAAATTAAAAAAAAAATGATGTCAGTACCTACCGTATCTAGTTTTAAATGCATTTAGTGAAATCCTTTACAAGCAGACACTTTAATTATTTAAACAATTTTATTTGTTTTTAAAGATAGATTCGTGTTTTTTTTTTATAAATAAGGGAAAACAGTTTTGCTACTTGACTAGTAGCTGTATGAAGGCAAACAGTAAAGGTGAAAATTAAAATGGACCTTAATTAACCGGTATTAAAACTTAAATTAGTTCAATACTTAGTTTGCCTCTAGCGGAATTACCTAGTGTAAACAAAATCAATATGTGATACAAAACATATAACTTGGCTGCCAAGTTAATTAGACTTATTTGATTTTTATATTAGAAGTTTATTTCTTTCAAGTAAAGACGGTATACAGCTTTTGCCTCACAATTCCCCACTTTCTATTTTTAAAAGTGTAAGTGCTAGTAGATTTCAGAATAGGATTTGTATCACCACTTCACTTTCATATTATAAACTAAATCCCCCGCCACGTCTGTTTGTTTGTCTGTTCTTGATAGACTCAACTGACGAAAAAGACTACACAGATCTTTATACAACTTTCACATCTAGAGTAATTCCTATGGAATGTTTTAGTACCTATATAAGTAGTTATAGTTTATTTGAAAATATACTCAAACATAAACTAAAGATTTACTCAAATATAAACTCAACAAATAATTTTTGGAAAAGTCGCACCGCCTGGGGGTTTTCATTGAAAAACGTTGACTTATTCTGTTAGAGGTAACGAAATAATGTATGGAAAAATTGTTTCTCTTAATTACAAGTAGGACTACAATGTCCGTGATAGCATTAATCGATCTTTTAAGGATAGGTTCTTTCTTTAAGAAAAAAATGTACGACTTCATGTTTTTCGGTGTTCTTGGAAGGTTACTTTTTGGCTCGCAGGCGTAGGGTTGGGCGTCTGCGATGTCATCATCATCATTATTAGCCTATTAATGGCCCACCACAGGGCCAGACCTTCCTCCTTGTAGAAGACGGGATATAAAGAGTGGTGGACACAAACAATTTGTTAGCCCATGCTCCCATCACAGCTATATACGAGCATGGATTGAAAAATTTTTCGGCCGTGGCTAGTTACCCCTCTAACGACAAAGACGTACCGCCAAGTGATGTTGTGTAGAACCCGGAAGGGTAGTAAATTTCACCCTACTCTTAACAAGCTAAGTCGCTTACATCATAGATAACATCGTCACCTACCATTAGGTGTAATTGCAGTCATGGGCTAACTTGTCTTGTTTTTACAAAATCATGAAAAACTGTTAATTAACAAATAATTGAATGTTATGACAATATTCAAACAATCTGCCCCAAAGAGCGCCGGGATGCGCCGTCAAAGTAATATTTGCTTTAATTTATCGCTTTGAATAATTAAACAGTCCGCCGGTATGCAGGACTGTAAACCGGTCGTCATTTCACCCGCCCATTGTGGATTTAGTGCTTAATATTTATGTACTAACTACTAGTACATATTTTAGTGTAATACCACTGTTACTAATTAATCTATACTAAAATACGAAGGCTGTTTAGTTGAAAGCGCTAATCTAGTACCTACAAGTTGGTATTATTTTATACATCACAACTTAGCTCTTGACTGTAATCACATATGGTGGTAAGTCGCAATCCAAGATGGAAGCGGGCTAACTTGTTAGGAGTGGACCGAAAATCTACATTCCTTTTGTACACGAGATCATATAGGAACTCTAAATCGCTTGGCGGTAAGTCTTTGTCGGCAGTGGTTTTTTTTTAATATTATAAAATAAGGTAAAAAGTTTTAAAAATATATATGTGCATACTAATTGCTATAGGTATATTTATAAAAAACTTATACAGACAGAGAAATAACCATGTTCATGACTCAAAAAAGTGAGAAAAGAACCTTCGGTCTTAACTTGTTAGGGTCACTACGCACTGCGCCAATCAGCCTTCAAATCTGTGACTAGTTCCATTACGAACTGAAGGCTAAAGTTAGTTATAAGTCTAAAAACATCTGTTCACAAACAATACAATATTCAAAACACAACATCATACCAAGTGATTCATGTTAAACTCCCAGAGGGCAGTCTGAATCAATAAATAATTTGTTTCTAAATTTCATGATAATTAAAACATATGGGTGCCCATTTCGAACGATCGGGCAGCTTAGCTATAAGTTTAATATAAATCTAATACTGATGTCGTAAAATACAGATCAGTATAAGTAATTTTGACTTTTATAATTTGACTGCCGCGTTGGTCTAGTGGTTAGCCTATGTGGCTTCGACCACGAGGTCCTGGGTTCGATTCCTGGGTCGGACCACGGAATAGTTCTGAACTTTTTCATTCTTCTATGAAATGTTCAGTACATTCCAAGCCCGGAGTCTGGAAGTTGGCGGTGTTATACCCCCGTGCCTCGCAGAGCACGTTAAGCCGTCGGTCCCGGTCACTGTCATCAACATCTTATTGTAGCGTGGTGGGTATACGCCCCATATCCTCTTCCTCCTCCTCCTCCTCTATACTATAAGGAGGAGGCCTGGCCCTGTAGTGGGCCGTTAATAGGCTGATAATGATGATGATGATGATGATAAGTAATTTTATATTAGTTCTTTGTTTGTTATTTTCAACTACTCAACTAGTCGTCATTCTATTTTGTACTAGAGGAAGCCCGCGGTTTTACCCTCGTAGTTCTTGTTCCGGTTAAAATTTTGGAATAAAATGTGGCCTAGTTGTTAATCTGATATATAAGCTATATTATTGTACAGTTTTATCAAAATCAATTAAGTAGTTTTTGCGTGAAAGAGTAACAAATATGCTACCATCCATTAATTGGATACCTTAATTTAAATTATGTTAGATCTTAGGGTAGGCAATGCTAGTACGAGCAACGCTATTATGAGCAGCACAAGCCGCAAATGATTAGTGACGTCACACAGGCGCCGACACAAGCGCGCGGCTCCGAGTGATTAAGGCTTTGATGCACAACTTTTCTCATTTGCCAAAATGTCCGCCACAATATGTAGTTTGGAAACTAACGCAATTTTCAGCTAAATGCGTCCCCATATTTATTGACCATAAAACAGTATAAGAATAATATTAGATATTCCTTCCTCGTAACCTTTCGGAATACGATAGGCGTTTTATCGGGATATGCTGTATTTTATGAATGAAAGTTAAAATATTAGGAAATGTTTTTTCTCAGGTAGATATATATAACACAGTTATACATGTTTTTTTAATTTTTTTATGTTAATTCACTTTGCAATCAAGGGCTAACCTACTAATTAAAAAAAAGTTTATAACAACTTTAGCAAACCATTTCCAATAATGTAAAACGTTAGTAATTATTATAATCGATGCACTTTATTCCATCAGTGAATGAAGTTTATTAACGATGTGACAGCAAGCCGATAGCGGATTCACCATTTTCAAATAACTTTGCAATTCACGCGTGGATTACGGAATGAGTTATTGTCGATTAACACGAACAAGGTTTGGCTTAGTCATTCACGAATTAATGAGCCTGTATAGAGCAGCGTGGTGGGCTTAAGCTCAATACTTCTTCTCTTATAAACAAATAGCTTTTTAGTGGGTCGCTAAAATAGGCGTTATTGATGACGGCGCCAGCAGTTCACTAGCAGCATGATGGATTTATAAAAAAATTTGGTGCAGATCTGGCTGGTGGGAGGCTTTGCTCGTGGCTAGTTACTATCCTGCCGACAAAAATGTACCGCCAAGCGATTTACGTGCCGGTACAATGTCGAGTAGAAACGGAAAGGGCTGTGGGTACCATCGTACTTCCGATTCAGAAACAGAAATGCTTAGGGCCCTTAGTGGGCCATTAAAATAAGCTTTTAATGCTGGTTTATACCTTTTTGTATTATGATTAGCCAATTTACGATTGAAAAACACTTAATAACTGCAATTCGACAACATCATCATCATCATCATTATCAGCCAACGGACGTCCACTGCTGGACATAGGCCTTTTTTAGGGACTTCCAAACACAACGATCCTGAGCCGCATGAGCCCAGCGGCTACCTGCGACCCGTTTGATGTCGTCAGTCCACCTGGTGGGGGGTCGACCAACACTGCGCTTTCCGGTGCGGGGTCGCCATTCTAGCACCTTCGGCCCCCAACGTCCAATTCGACAACATCGGCTAAAATTTCAAAATTCAATCACTTTTGAAACATCCTGTTAGACTGTTTGTAATGACTCTACCACTGGATCGGGAATCAGTTCTTTAGAAGGCCATTGTTGCCATACCTGAAGACCATTTGGGGTGTTAAACATCAAAACATTGCAATCCACAAACGAAACTGATTTGACCTGGTTAAGTAGCAATAATAAAGAAAATCTACATATTCAAATACGAAACCTTGTTATTAAAATCTTCTTGGTTACAAACTAAGGGGTTATTAACCCGCCGCATTAATAAAGACTGACTTAAGGCCAAATACCCTGTACTATTATCATTCAAATCATGATAAGTTCCCAGACAGGACTTGGACTTTGCAAATGTCAGCAATTAGACAGGTAGCGTCAGCAAAAATAATATCAAGTATTTTTAATTTATTTTACGTCGCAAAGAAGTTTGAGATTTAGTAGTCTCAGTAACAAGACAAGGCAGCGTCAGCAAGAACTAAAGAGAAAAGAAAAATAGGTTTAAGATTAATTTCAAAGATTAGAACGATAATATTTTATTTTTGATCTTTTCTTCCTTCATAAATACTAAATAGTAACTATTAAATACAATGGTAGTATTTTTATATAGTGAAAAGAGTGCGATATTAATAGTTCAAAGAAAATTAATCCACAAAACATAAATTTGCAGAATTAAAATTTTAAAACTGGAGAGAAAATATTTTAATTTATATTCAAGTCCGATAGCAAAATTTATATTAAATATTTCCAGGAAAAGAGGTTTTCAGGTATTTAGAGGTTTTTAGGTATTTAGAGGTTCGTTATTATGATCGGTTCCACGAATTATATTTTATCTGGTTAAATTTAGATACTGTGGCATAATTATAATTAAACTATTGTATCTTTGTTAGTCGAAAGAATTATAGTCGTAGATTTAGAATTTGTTCCTGGATAAAATTCAAGATATTTAAAGGGCCAGCTCAAGAGTAGGATTAATGCGAGTGGAAGAAGCTAAGGAAGTATGCAAAGACCGCAGCAAATGAAAGAATGTGTAGTTTCTACCTATCCCATTGCATGATGTTATCTATGAATGTAAAAAATATGACACTTATTTTTATTCCGATTTTCGACAGGAATGGGTACATATTTACCAATAAAAATATTTTATAATAAGTTATTGTTATATTTTTTAATGTTGTTTAAAAATAAAATTGTTAAGTCTGACCAAACAACGCTTATAGTATTAAGTCTTGTTCTGATTTACTATAGATTTAAGTAGTCGTTTAATTTTCGTGTTAGAATAAAAAATAACATGTCATTAAAACTGGCCACCTTGACCCTAAGACATGTATTTATTTTTTTAATTATCCTTCCAACAACTTGATCCATATTTTGTTAGTACGTATTTATATTCTATCGGTACAGTACCGTTAATTATACGTCTGGATTAACGAACTACAGCCATGTAGGATCTTTATATCGGGGAGTATGTATTATACGGCCATTTATCGACTATCGATCGACGTATGCTTTTGTCTTATGAAATACTAGCTGACCCGGCGAACTTTGTTCCGCCTTAATGGCAATAAATAAGCAGATTTTTTTTTATTGGAAAAAAAATCCAAAAAAAAAATTTAATAACTACATTAATCATTCATTATTATTTCTGTATTTTAGTAGGTACATAGGTTGCTCTTCACTTAAGCACCTTGTGATACACGACATTTTTTGTTTTATTATCAGGCGCAAAAACAACCAACGCAGATGGTCTTCCGACCCGTGAACATGCCACGTATAATTGACCATGGGAAAAACATGAATGTTCTAGATTTAAACCACAAACTTTTAAGGATTGGCCTTGTGATTTGTCATGGCAAATGCAAGACGTATCGGAAATTCAAATCTTTTAAATTCAAACGGCATATCGGTTGGGATCATCGGGATCCTCGGAATGAGAACTTCCTCACCTTTGAATTTTCCTATCATTATCGTAGCGTAAATTACATTGTTCATCAATTTACTAACCACCAAACGCGTACCGTTGCACAGTTTTGGTTGGTTTATGTTTCGAAGCATGATTACTACGGAGCCAACCTTTAGGCGTAAATTGTGCGGTGGTAAGCCAGTCACGTCCAAAGAGTTTAAAAATTCAATTGGATAGTTGGTGGCTTCATCTTCATTTGTGACGCAGTCAATAGATTTGAATGAATGCATTGTTCCAATGATCTTATTTTGAATTATGTAGTTCAGGTCATCTACATCTTTATTCTTAGCCGCTAAAATTGCTCGCTCACTCAACCATTCATTATTTTTGTAGTTAGAAATAATATTTGGAAATACATTGTTGATAAGTTCGTCTTTTGATGAGACAAAATTACAGAAATTATTTGGAAATGAAATTAATCCGCTCGATTCATCGACAGGTACTTGACCATTACCGATAGTCAGCAATTGCTCCGAGAAATCTTCAGCAGATGTATCATTAAGCAATGTAACTCTTATGTTTGTTGTCAGCTGCAGTTTCTTCACATAGCGCCATAGATTTGACGATTTGAGGCAAGCGTTTATTTCGTCGGCAGCCGTAGATCTTGGAATTACTGGCAGTATTTGGCGGAAATCGCCAGACAGTAAAATCATTGCTCCTCCAAAACATCTCGAGTCATTGCGTAAATCTTTTAATGTTCGGTTAAGTGCTTCTAATGCACGTTTATGCGCCATTGTGCATTCGTCCCAGATGATGATTTTCGATGCCGCTAAAACTTTGGCCATTGCTGAGTGTTTTGCAATATTACACGTTGGTTCTTCAATAGTTTGAAGATTTAACGGTAATTTGAATGCTGAATGAGCTGTACGGCATCCTTCTAACAATGTGGCTGCTATTCCAGAAGAAGCAACTGCAACCGCTATGTTGGATCTCGCCCGAACAGTTGCTAAAACTAATGACATAAGGAATGTCTTGCCAGTTCCACCAGGGGCATCTAGGAAATATAAACCACCATTTTCATCAGCGATTGCCTTCATTAAAGTATCATAAACTTCCTTTTGTTGGTAATTCAACAGGGGTACATTCCTTTGAACTACTAAATCTAATTCCTGGTGATCATATTCACGTTCCCGTTCCAATTCTCGATTAAATGCGTCATTCATTTCACGATTTGGCGCTGGCATTCCTAACCTGATTAATAAATTACCGCACATGAGGTAACACATATCTTCGATCAAAAGTAAAGCACGATTATGTATCTCCTCATTCATCTCAATATCGTGATTTCTGGCACTGACACGACTTTGATGTAAAATATCTTCTGACATACTATCCTTGTATTTGTGCCACAGGTTACATGGGTTTGATGGAAAACAAGTCGAAATTATGATAGCGAATAATGTGCGTATCTGACTTGGAGATGCAGAGATAATGGCTTCAGCGATTGTCGTATCCCAATGGGTATCGTTTTCTAATAAGTTCAATTCTTCACATGCAGCACGATATGTTGGGAATATAACACCATTAACAGTTCGTAGTGTCTCAAATGAAGTTGGCCCACGCACATTTACCAGCAACAACCGCAAATAGAAACATTCATCATTCTTTGGATGAACTGTATACATACGACCAAGAGCATCAGTAGAACGCACATCTGGATACCCAGGAACAGCATCACCTTGCTTCCGTCTTTGAAAATTCTTGGATGAAGCATTCCAAGTATAATAACGTGGCATCTCCGAGTAAAGCAAAGTTCTTGCAAACTGATCGCTTTGGCAGATTGCAAAAAAACTGGTCAATGTAGTTGCTGGAGGTGTTTCAGCACGTTGCATAGCATTTGAAGCCGTGAAATATACTCGTTGACCATTCTCCAGATGCACCGCCAAATGTATAACAGTAGGATGACGTTCGTGAATGGGAAATGCGAATATACGCCAAATCGCTTCATTACAGTTCACATAACGACCAACTTGATAGCGTGAAATTTCATCGTTGGTATTCGAGGATTGCAATCCAAAAACCGCCATATCACTGCCTTTCGTGACATATTTGCAAATATATTTTATGGACTTAACTGAATTGCAGTATTCAACGTTGCAATGTGTCATGTGGCGGAGTCAACACTGGCAATTTCACTTTACCATTAAGGCAGCATAATCCAGGCGTTTCTCCGGAAAACTTTAATGCACCACAATACTCGCAAACAACGTCCATTTGCCCAATGCAAACGCTAGGATGCAAGCTGTAATCATTGCTGCAATCGTATCGAAACGCTGCTCGATTCAAATCAGCTAAATATCTTGTTCTGCGTCGCAAATTATCTATTTGTTGACTTCTGTTGTTCGCTCGACGATTCTGCATTCCCAACCGAGCTGTTTCACGGGCTGCTTCACTTTGCTCTCGTGATTGAGAAGCACGAAGTCGAGCCATACTATCGCGGCGCTGTTCACGTGCAATTTCTTGTTCTTCTTCAGTCCTTTCATTTGCAGTATTTTGTATTCTTCTTGCATTACGGCTTTGTCGGGAAAGATTCGATCGTCTTGGTCGCGGCATTATTAATTAAACTTCACTTCACTTCAATCCACTTGTTAATTATTTATTTAATAGAAATAGTTTTAATGTTGATTTCTTACAAACATCAAATTGTCATCCATACGTCATTACATAGCTGTCATTTTACGTCAATTACATAGCTGTCATTTGCGTTTTGTTATTCCAAGTCTGATTCTTTTTTGTTATACCACGTTTTATAGTGACTGACGTTTCATGTCAAGTCACACGGGAACGCTGTCGAACGGGATAAAAAGTATCCTATGTCCGTCTCCTGGCTCTAAGCTACCTCCCTACCAATTTTCAGCCAAATCTGTTCTGCCGTTCTTGAGTTATAAGTGGTGTAACTAACACGACTTTCTTTTATATATATAGATGAACGCGTAACGTATCGGGCCTGTTTGTGTTCTATTTTGACGATGAATTGTTCGATCAGATACCAAATAAGTCATGGTTTGTGCTTTGTGTTTTCCGTTTGCGCCATAATCTGCTGCGGTAAATAGAATGCCTAATTTTGGTTTGGTAATGGAATGTGTGGCTTGGAAATGCCTCACCAAAGGCCATCATACTAATACTATAAAGGCGAAAGTTTGTGAGTGTGTGAGTGTGTATGTTTGTTACTTCTTCACGACTAGATTAACATATCGCACCCCTAGATCTAAAGGGAACTAACTCAAAATTCTTGATTTTTGAGTTATGCACACCTACGAATTCGTCATTTCAATACCTATCGACCAATAAATCAGATTCTTAAATATTGTCAATATTCACCACTAGATGTCTTTGTATATCTATATTGTTGAACGAGCGACCCCACTTCCTCGCAACAAAAATAGCGACAATTCCAGTTGGGTTCAAATTTACAAGTGGAACGCACGTACCCGGTGTGGGCAAATTGGAGTTATTTTGAGTAGTACCCGTATTGTTGAAATTTGAAATAGCATTATTTGGAATTATCGCCATTTTCATAGTTAGTGATGAATTAATTAATGAAACATTTTGAGTTGAACCAGTATTACTGGCAGGGTGAGTACAATTTTTATTTTTATTTAGAATTATTACTGTATAGCTGAAATATTTTTCAATTTTAAGTTGACTCTGTATTGTAGAATCATTTTTCAAACTCTATTATTTCTTAGAAAATGTAACTATATCATTTGTTTTTTACTATAAAAGGAGAGCTTTTTTCTGCGTTAATATAATTTTGTTTTCATTTTGGCAATTAAAGTGATTGTTTCGTTTTAATGAGATTTTTTTAAAGTTAGATCTCTTTAGATGGTTGCTGCCAAATTCATGTTTGCTAAATTTCTATTGAGATTGAAAGAGTAAGACACAATAAGATTTTACCCAATAAGTTACATTAATTAATACTTTCTGTTTCAGCTAAACAATCAAACGTGTGGTTTTTTGTAAATATGGCGAAATAAATGGACAAGTAACTCAATAATATGACTAAGTATGTGATGTCATCAAATGATGAAGTCCCTCCTAAAAAAGTTCATACCGACCTTTCCCTGGTTGATGAATAAATTTCAAGCTCGTATAGACAACGTAGGACTGATGTAGCAAATAATTATATTATTTCGCCAATTCAAAGTGTTGAAACTGACATTTTTTGTGATATTGATGATTTTTTTTCCCTAGGGGGTGATGTCGCATCCTAGTACAAACCTCTTTTTACGCTAAGGATGTTTCAAGACCCTGTTTGCAAAATAGAAGAATAAATGAACATCTAAATTCAAATATTCGCATCGTCGAAAAGGAATTTTCCTAACGGGTGACATGGGAAGATCAACATTCAAACTCAGCCACTTCCTGCAGTGGATCATACCAGTGTTATCATATTGATTATTTTATCGTTTTAATGCAGTTCTATTTACCGTTCATTCTATTCCGTTCATATTTGGTTCAATTAACCTTCTAAATACACAGAAGATAAGCTTTGAACACCGCTTTTCATTTTGAAGTAAATGACTCCAGAATTAGAGTATGCTATTTTTCAAATCCACTCTGGACTTAAGCTACAAAGCATTTATTCAGGATCGACCTGATTTAAGAGGTAGACATAACTATCATCCAACTATTGACCAAACAATAAAACAGCGTTATAGCTTTCATAAATACTATACCAAGGATTCCTAAGAGCTCGAACTACAAGAGAACTAGTTTCAAGGCATAAATCATTGGCTGACACTTCGTGAAAAGGAACAGATACCTATTGCCACGTCATCCACATTTAACAGGATATTCAATGATCATTGTGATCTGTGTGAAGGATATAAGAAATCAGACGTAGTTGAAAAGCGGAGGATATGTCAAGAAAGCATCTGATAGAAAAGACTTTAGCAAGAACTGAAAAATAAAATGACAAGATTAGGACAGACGGTATTATGATGGCAATTTACGATTTACAAGCTGTATTGCATTGAATAAATATTATGACCTTACTAATGAACTAACTAAAATGGCTATGTGGTTAGTTTATACGCGGTAGACCGTAGAAGTGGATGCGAGAGGTATTCCAGCAAAGTTTTTCTGTAACCTACTGAAAGACCTTGGCCTTACTAGTAGTGCAGTAAGCTCCATATTGGAACGAGTATCCACAGCTGCTCTAGTAGGGTCTTTTAGGGAGGGAGAAGGTGAGTGTCGTTGTCGACAGCCGAGATCTCTCTTAAATCTACACCCGTGTCACAAGTCTTGAGCTCTGTTCGGAGTTTTTCTCTCAGCCACGCGATGGCCCCGGCACCCGCAGGGTGAATCCATGGAATGCTAAGATATTCGTCTCTCTAAAGGGACAATTATCTCTACTCTTTTACAAATTCAGGATTAAGTGTGTCAATCTTGTGTTTCAATCTTCTTTCAAAATGCTTTAAAGGCAAAGATGTAGTGTGATACTTCAGGAAAGAGAGGAGCTGTTAAAATTAGGGGCTGCATACTTGCCTACATTAAATCAAAAGTAATCAAAAACTCCTGTAAAGAAATAGACGACATTTTTTACTTCAACAACTGTGGTGGTAGTTAATAAATATCAATGAAATGTGAGATTTCAGATGCTTTTTGTTTTTTATTGAACAGAAGGTTCCTATGTTTTCAAGTTGTATTAGTACCTATACTTTTATAATTTATAGAGAGACTGTCACTAATTGTTTTTATAGTACTATTAATAAAGAATATTGATTGATTTCATTACTGGTAACTGTTTTCATGCTAAATTACCATTCAATATGGTAGTTTATACCCCTAATGCTAGTACCATACCACTTTATGAGTTATACAAATTAAAATTAATATACGTGATATCATATTTTATGCATATTTTGCACCTACAAAAGGGAGCTAACTAAAAATGAAATTCACCAATATGGGTTCAACTCAAAATGATACAAAAAATATAGAAACATTGATAAGCTATAAGGAAACAACTAACAAAATGCAAAATTACGACCCAGCCTTTTATTAAAACCCCAGATTCTTATTATTTATCACATCCAGGTATAAAATAAAGTTCATATATATTTACAGAAAAGTTCTGCAATGCATAGGGACTTTGCAATCAGTTTTTTGTCTCTCCTGTAAAATGAGCTTTTTTGAGTTAATACCTGTTTAGATATAGAGGTGCGATATGGGCTACTTTTTATCCCGAAATTCTTACAGGAACGAGAACTCGGCGGGTGAAACCGCGAGCTTTCACCTTCTTCTTCTTCTTTGAGTGCCTCTCCGACTAGCGAAAGTTGGCAGTCAGGTTCACAAATTCCTCTCCATTTTTCGCGAGGCGAAATAATTGTGCGGCACTGACGATTCCGGTCCACTCTCTGATATTTCTCAGCCATGACTTCTTTCTGCGACCAACGCTTCTTCTACCGGCAACTTTTCCTACCAAAATAAGCTGTAGGAGCTCGTATCTCTCGTGTCGTAACACATGCCCCAGATACGCAACTTTTCTCATTTTGACGGTCTGCAAAAATTCACGCTTCTCATTGACGCGGCGCAGAAATTCAACATTCGTCACTTTATCAGTCCAATTGATTGCCAGCACGCGTCTAACACCTACATTTCGAACGCTTCTATACGTTTCCTGATGTCTTCTTTTATTGTCCAGGCTTCACATCCGTATAGAAGTATGGGCCAGATGTACAACGCAGGAGTCGAATGCGCAAAGGGATCTTAAGACTACGATTGCAGAGAACTTTTCTCATTTTATTAGAAGTGCTACGAGCTATTTCGATGCGAGTCTTTACCTCCTGACCGCTGCTCCAGTTTTCATTCAGCCAAGTTCCCAAATATTTATATTTACGCACTCTCTCTACTTTTTTGCCTACTACGACGAGTTCAAGGTTATCAATATCTGTTTTTGATATAACCATGAATTTTGTCTCTTTCTCCAGCTTTCTCCAGTGGGTTATAATTTGCATCGGTAGATTCAATATAATGTCTAAAGTTAGGACATGTCCCACCAAATGTACTTAATGTTATGCGTCCAGCGACATGCGATGTAGGTTTTTGGTGTAGTCAATTGAATGATAGGTTTTTTGAATTGCTAGTGAACTAATTATAGATTGATAATGGAACGCATGTTTAGGAAATATCCTACCAAATGTCATTGCCACAAACTGTAGCATAGGTGACACTAACATAACTATAATTATTATGATGATGCGGGATTTTGAAATAATATTCCGATGTCTTCAAAATCATTTTATTCTTTCGTTAATCTTATCGCATCGCATCGAAAAAGCAGTCCGTGCCGAGAAAAGATGCGGCCAGAAAAACTCGACACATGCTCTTTTAAGCACTTCAATATTACATATTATATACTTTATTTTGCAATAATCATTACACTAAAAACATGCATACTTTGTAACAATAAAAAGAACAGTAAGCACACTACTCGATTTTCAGACATGTCAATTTTAATAATTTATTTTAGGCCTGGAATAAACTCCTTTTAGTTGTTACATCATCTGATGGTCGACACACATTATCTTACGTTACCATAGATAATATCGTATAGTATTGCCTATGGTAACAATTCTAATATTTTATAAAAAAATTTAAACAAAAATAGAACTGACTCAAAACGCACTTTTATTTACTTAAATAACTGTGTCATTTAGTTGCTTTTATTTACTTAAGCATATCTATGAAGTCGGTGCCAGCCAAATTTAAGGAACATTTATTTTACGTGGGAAAGCAGTTTGTAGGTTCTAGGTAACGTTCTTAAAGTAGAAACCTGGGCTGGCACCGACTCCTAGATACGCTTAAGTAAATTAAAGGAACTAAATGACACAGTTATTTTTTACTTTTTAGTGCATTTTGAGTCGGTTCTATTTTTATTTAAAAAATTTTATTTCTTACTTTTTAGTGATTTATCGCCACGTAGCGTACTCATACTATACTGTTATAGTATATGGCACTAATAGCCAAAAAGTTACTGATACCGAGACAAAAACCGAAATCGCTGTAAGCGTGCCTCCAAAATTTGAAGAGTTCCTTCAATTTCCCCAGGATATCATCATCATATCCTAACATGATGACAATGGAACCACCTCCAAAGTATGCCCTATCTAATAAAAAAAGAATTATCAAAATCGGACAACTCTGTAAAAAGTTATGCGTGGTCATACATAAAAAAAAAATACGTGTCGAATTGAGAACCTCCTCCGTTTTTTTTTCGTCGGTTAAAAAATGCTCACAATTATTGTTTTTGCGTGAAAGAGTAAGAAATATCTGTCTATACTTACATACAAACTTTTGTCTTTATAATATTAGAAAGGATAAATCATACTTCTTTCTAATCAGCGCGTCACTATCATGGAACGCAAAGTCACTTAACATCAGCTGAGTTTTCAGACAAGCGTTTACTTATCTATGGTAATAAAAAGGATTAAATAACAATTCTTCGAGGACAAAACTTAAGTGGCACTGAAACTATTCGCTATCTTTTCAAACAATTCGTATCCCCGCTTACTTCATAAGACGGTTGCAATTTAATTGACGTTTCGATTAAATCTCCAACTCCGTGCCAGACGCCGGCATTCCTGTCTCAATAGCTATTTGACGTCTAACTGAAATATTGAGGCATTCTCTAGTTCATCCTTTAATTTATGGTATGGTATATTTTTGACGACCTCCGTGGCGCAGTGGTGTGCCCGGTGGATTTATAAGACGGAGGTCCTGGGTTCTATTCCCGGCGGGGCAGATTGAGAATTTTCTTAATTTGTCTTGGTCTGGCTGATGGGAGGCTTTCACCGTGGCTATTTACCACCCTACCCATAAAGCCGTATCGCCAATATATCTATCGTCGTGTAGAAATCGAAAGGGATGTGGATTTTCGTCCCACTCCTAACAAGTTAGCCCATTTCTATCTTAGACTGTATCATCACTTAACATCAGGTGTGATAGCAGTCAAGGGCCAACTTGTAGTCGTTAAAAAAAAGGTATTCGTTGGTGGAAAGAAAGGAAGAAAGGTAATAAATATATAATTGCTATAGGACAATACGTACATCGTTACCTAAACCAAAGTAAGCGTAGCTTGTGTGACACTGGAAAACAACCACGCTCAACACACAAACATTTTTCCAGATGTGGGAATCGAACCTACGGCCTTGGATACAAAAGCAGGGGCACTACTGTAAGTAACGAACTCAGTCAAATGATGACCAGGATAGGCGGGAACGTTGTCTCTAAGGTACGTTGGTGTGACAATCAGCCACTCCAGGCTGCTGCTGAGAATTTTCAAATTGAAAAAAATTTCAATACCTATTTCATAACTCTTGAACCCAGGACTATGCCTTAGCTTTATCCAAAACTTGAACCCAGCACTTTCTCATCTCGTCAAGCCGCATAGGCACTTGACCAAATTATCGATTGACAATTTATAATCTAAAGCTTTACGAATGCTTGCAAAAAAATTTCTACGAAAGACAGAGAGGGAAACGAAGTTATTACTATTTACGGGTTAAAGTTTCTTTATTTCAGGTACACGGAACTCTAAAAAATATGAAATAAGAAGTCACAAACATTTTTCAAACATAAAGCTTTTTTCAATGACAATAAAAAGCAAATTAGTGACCCCTGACAAGCCAGGGGCCGCAAAGCGACGCCTCCGCATTATTTTATTACTCGAAGTAATCTCAAATAAATAACAATTTCAAAAATCTCATCCAAATTTAATTTGATCGGCGGTGTGGGTCGTCTCACGCCTGTAATGCTCTCTGATATTAAAAATTGCTTACGCAATAATATGATATTATTTTATTGTTCCGTTTCTGCGAATTTAGAGGAAGTAATTTGATTCGGACACTGAATGTCCTTTTTGAAATATTTTTCTACTATTTCATTTATATATTTTCAATTCCCAAGTAGTGACCATAACTAAAGTAATTAAAAATAATTGCCCTGCCTAATAAATACCGTTGCGACTGAAGTAGTAATGAAATCATATAATGCGTTCTACATTTTTTTTTAGTTTAGGAAAATATTCTCGATATATATGGTCACTTTATATAACTAAGCCATGACCCTAGACTGATAAACATTATTTTTAATTCGATTTACATAACTGGGATTGTAGGGATCGTGCAGAGCAATTTTTGATGACCTCCGTGGCGCAGTGGTATGCGCGGCGGATTTTTAAGACAGAGGTCCTGGGTTCGATTCCCGGCAGGGCAGATTGAGATTTTTCTTAATTTATCTTGGTCTGGCTGGTGGGAGGCTTTCGCCGTGGCTAGTTACCACCCTACCGGCAAAGTCGTATCGCCAAGCGATTTAGCGTTCCGGTACGATTTCGTGTAGAAACCGAAAGGGGTGTGGATTTTCGTCCCACTCCTAATAAGCCCGCTTCTATCTTAGACTGCATCATCACTTAACATCAGGTGTGATAGCAGTCAAGGGCCAACTTGTTGTCGATAAAAAAAATATCAAGTACTTTTTTAAGATCACGGTAGAATCCTAAATTTGGAGCTACAAATAATACGATAATGAAAATATTATTTTATCCAATATTTTAATTTTACTACAAGCTAGCTTTTGACTGTAAACACACCTGGTAGTAAGTAAGGGATGATGCAATCTTACGGACTTACTTGTTAGGAATAGGATGGAATCCACACCCCTTTTGGTTTCTTCACGAAATCGAACCGGAACACTAAAATACGCTAGATTGCCTGCGTAGATTTTTATTCCTCTAAAAAAAAACGCAAGTCCTGGAGTACCATAAAACATTTAGTCCACACAGCTGCATAATTAAAAATAATACGGTCTTAAAATACCGCCACTAATACGTCTTCAAACGCTACTTAGAAAAGCTAATTTACTAAAAGCATCTTAGTTTAAAAATAAAAATGTAAGAAAGAAGAATTACACAATGAACTAGACGAACCTTACTCTTTAGCTGTTTTACCACTAATTCTAGAGTTAGACAAAACTATTCTTAAACTCTCTTCTACATGGAAGGATCGTAGGCCGTTAATAGACCGATAATTATGATTCTAAGGGCGTTTTAAAAAGAAAACAGTTCTTGTCTTCGACTGTAAATATTGTGTTTGTTGATATTTTCAACTTTTGTCATTAAATTCTTAAACCTATTCTAAGTCTGACTTATTCGGAATTTATTTTATTTTTTATTTTTGATGCTAGGTTTTGGCCTAAATTATATATCAAAACCAAGCGAACTAGCGTTAAGGTAAAAAATCGTGTAGATATCAATAGTATATGGTATAAGTAAGACGTACTCATTCAATGATAATGAAAAAAAAAATATATACAAGAACCATTCCTTGAACGATGTAACGTTGACAAGAATGTGTATTTCATATTAATTGATGTGTACTTTAAAAATATTATTAAAATATTTTTAAAAATATTATTTGAATATTTTAAAATAATTAAATTAATTAAGTGGGCTTATTAAATTAAATCAAAATTTACCGAGCCAGAGTTCAAGCCCGAATCATCTAATTATTAAAAGCAAAAACAAAATCTTATGAAGCAGCAAAATTGTAAGAGCCGGTGGAAAGATAGCCCAAGACAACGGAACAAATTGTTACAAAGAAAACAATTGTACAAAATAATTCCGCAACTGGAGGTAAACAGCAGTAACTGTGATCAAATTGTGGATGTAAAGGGTAGGGGTGAAAAAAGAGGGGAAAACTTTTCTCGTTCGGGAAAATTCCTCAACTGTGATTAAATTAGCTAAACTGTGTTATCTTGTACCATGATCGTTTTTAAAGGGTTAGTCTGGGAACTTAATTTGCTAAGCCAAAGTCAAAGTCAAATTTCATTTGTTCATTACTTACAAAACGTTGGAGACATTTGTATTTTCCATTATTGTTAAACAATGGTAATCAGCGAAAAAAAAGATGATACTCCGTGATTGCCAAGTCATATTAGTCTCGGAAGAATCCCTAAGAACCTCAGATTAGATTCTAGATAACTTTACCCCTATACTGTCTGAACGGAACAGACAGACACCATATTACGGTAATAACTCATTAGATCCATTCAACACCCAGCCTTTTGAGAATATATTTAACTACATTACTACATTAACTAAGTAGTGTTCATAATTACTACAAATGCAAAAATGATTTATATTACCTATCTCCCTGAAATCCTAAAAAAATAAACCTTAAAGATTTTCTATTGCCATCAAAATAGACGCAATAAGATGTCTCTTAAAACACTTTTGTTTTTAGATATGTAAAATACACATGCCTTAAGAGAATAGAGATAAGGGGTGGAATTAAAAAAAACACACACATGACACGACATAATCTCTAATGCAAGTTAATTTGTAATGTCATTGTGTGTACCTACATAATGCCTTGCAATCTCAGGCAAAAGAAACCCGAAGTATCACGGTATTCCATAAAAGCCAGAGTAAATCTAACTAACGCACTAATGGATCATTAATATTAATAAAAGCATCCGTATATGAACCATTTCCCACTCGCCCCGCCGCACCTTCGTACATCCCTTCTCACGGCTGACTGTTATACAGACGTCAGAATAATTTATCTTAACTCGGGTATTCCCCCCGAGGTATAGAGTCTAAGTGAAGTCACCTCCTTTAGATGCGACGCGTTACCAACGTTTGCGATTTGTTTCTTTTTTTAATTTTTTCACTCCAATATCTATGTCTGGTAATTTTTATAGCAACGAAGTGAAGGGGACAGTATTAAGCTTGATCTGAATTGATAATTTCATTTTCTTGGACAATCTTTACTGAAATACAGTCTTAAGAAACTCACCAATTGCCTCTCAATTTTGTAACTCCGCCACTTACAAATCCTGGTTGGACGATAGCCACTACTATACTTTTCTCTCATTTATTTTTATTAACATATTTTTATTAAATTTTTAAGAATGCTATATTTAATACAAAAATATATAAAAAACACTATTAAAAATTTATAAAAAAAACTGCTCCTACATTTGGAGGGCCTTTGCGGACCCAAGCAACCGGTGGTCAGGGCTCCAGAGGGAGGAACCTCCTCACGATACGCGCCGTTTCAAGGACTAGGTACTGCCTTCTGTATCCTATCTTATACTACTATTATAGTTCGTGTGTGTGTAAGTTTGTTACTTCTTCATGACTAAACGGCTGGACTGATATTTAAAAAAATTGTATGGAGTTAGCTGACACCCTGGCTACGTTTTATCCCGAAATTCCCACGGGAACGGGAACTATGTGGGTCAAACCGCGAGCGTCCTCTAGTACAGGATAAAAACTCACTGGGCATTTAATGTTTTTTTCTTTTACGTAGGCAAACAATTACTTATCAAACATCTCTAATGGTGATATAAGCTTCTGGTAGTTACGCGCGAATAGCACTGAGCCAAAGATACTTAATTGCATTCTCAAAGGCTTGCCAATTACCGTCAAAATTAGCCCTTATTTTAGGGATAACATTATACAAAGTCATTAATATTAATCACCACTATTTCCTCCACCCCGCAGCGCGTACCTCAAGGGTCCCGGTATATCTTATCTCAACACGGGCGCCCGCAGGGACGTTACAACTTGGAGGCACTTGTTTAGATATTATACATGGGTCTCGTCATATCGCGTTTCGCACGTTTTGTTTAAAATGACTGAATAAAATATCGCTTACGTTTTGCGATGTGAATAATGTTATTGAGTTGAATGTGTTAGTATTGAGTGTCAGGTATTGAGTGTCAGGTATTGACGTGTAAGTGTCGTTCTGTTGTTCTACTAACATTCACTCTATAATATACAAATACTAGCTGACCCGGCAAACGTTGTTTTGCATTAAAAATTTTAAAAAAATTTAGATGAAAATTAGATAGTAGTCGATTCTCAGACCTGCTGATTACGCATACAAAATTTGGTAAAAATCGGTAAAGCCGTTTCGGAGGAGTACGGTAACTAACATTGTGGCAGGGAAATTTTATATATTAGATTTAGTGACCTTGGACGTCCTCCGTGGCGCAGTGCGCGGTAGATTTGTAAGACGGAGGTCCTGGGTCCGAATCTCGGCGGGGCAGTTTGAGATTTTTCTTAATATGTCTTGGTATGGCTGGTGCGAGGCTTTCGCCGTGGCTAGTTACCACCCTACCGACAAAGACGTACCGCCAAGCGATTTAGCGTTCCGATGCGATGTCGTGTAGAAACCGAAAGGGGTGTGGATTTCATCCAACAAGTTAGCCCGCTTACATCTTAGATTGCATCATCACTTAACATCAGGTAGCAGTCAAGGGAAAACTTGTACTCGATGAAAAAAAAAATTCTTTATATTACCTTTGTACCTTAGTTCTTAGTCTTACTGGTTTATTATAGTGTTCCTAAATTGAATGTAATAAGTTTAATTTCCTATTTCAAACTTTTACTTTTACTCTTTTAATTACTGTTATGTATTGAACTAGGGAGTATATTGGTCCAGTTTTCTTTGTGTTGTCCAGTGCTTTTGTAACTTTCCTGAATTGAAGTTGTCTTACACAAAAAATATAACCTTTTCAGGAAACGAAGTCGCAAGTTAATATGAAACTCTTCGAATTTTATGTTCGACAAAATAAAAATTATTGCTACTAAACACAAACAAATAATATCGCGATAGATGTGTAGTCTGACAAGTGACACATATTGTGGAAGAAAAACAGCAATATGTAATCAACTTTTTAGTTCTTGGCTAACGAAGATTAACTTTAACTTAGGTGTTTCGATATGTCTAGACGGGTAAAACAACGGAGCATAGCTAGTATTTTTTATTTTTACTTTTACCACTCGCTACAATAAATCCAGGGTTGTCACAAACAGAAAAAGAGCCCCGTAGTTAGAGCACAGTGTAATAATGGATTTATTAATTCCACCGCGCCTTATTGCGTGCTCTTTAACGCCGCCTCCGCTGTGATTAATGATTTTGTGTTGCCTTTATTTTAGTTGGCGATTGTTTTTGGTTTTCTTATTTAATGGATGCTACTATCCGACTTAGTAATAGATACTAATAGTAAATACACGTGTGCTACTTTTATAAGCTTTTCAGTATATTTTCACATTGAATTATTTAATTTAACAAATATTGTAATCACTTATTATTATTTAAATGCTTATAGATTCGAACGCTGTTGATACGTACGTGATATTATACTAATTAATATCTCGATAATCGATTTCAACTGCGTTGTTGTCGTTCTCGTAGGAATTTTGGGATAATAACATTCAGTAGTTTTGCATGAGGAAGTAATAAACATACACACACGCTCACAAACTATCACCTTTATAATAGTAGTGTGATGAAAAACACATATTTTAACATGTTATCCTAACAATAGTCTATGGCTGTCTTTTCCGTCACTCTTTAATCTAATGGTATTTACAATCTTACGGCGACATATATTCGGTTCTCTATACCATTATTCGTATAGCTTAATTTTTTCAGCCTGCTTATAGTCTAACAGTGTTAACAATCTTACGGTGACATAATATACTCGATTTTCTATGCTATTATTCGTATAGCTTACATTTTTCAGCCTGCTCATAGTCTAACAGTGTTAACAATCTTACGGCGACATATATTCGGTTCTCTATAGTATTATTATAAATATATTCGGCTCTCCATAATATATTCGGCTCTCCATAATATTATTATAAGTATAGCTTCCATTTTTCAGCCTGCTTATAGTCTAATAGTGGTAACAATCTTACGGTGACATATAGACTTATTCACAATTGTTTTCATCTAAGTAAAGCTTATGAAATAGAGATCGCAGTCGAGCGACAACACGTTTTTTTTTTATAAAAAAAAGGTACTTCAGTGTGCATCTAAGTGAAAAATAGTGTAGAATAATAAATATAGGGAAGTAATGTAAGTGCAAGAATTTACAAAGCGACCTAGTTCAGTCTCAGTCACCATTTCCGTGGCATCGCGGTGAGCCACAGAGCAGCTTTCATGAAAGAATACATAATAATGTTTTATATGAATTGTAAGGTCTAGTGGTTAGCATCTAGCTTCTATCGCGAGGTTCTAGGTTCGAATCCTGGGTCAGGTCACGGACTAATTAATTCTAAGTTATTCATCTATGAAATCTTGTCCTGACAATCCAAGCCTGGAGTCGGGAAGTTGGTGGTGCACGGAGAGCACGTTAAGCTATTGTTCCCGATCACTTTCATCAACATGTGACAGTAATCGTTAATAAATGAAACATTAAGACCCTAAGCCTTCCAACCCGCATTAGAACTGTGTGGTGGATCTAAGCTCCATATCGCCTCTTCTATAAGGATTTAGGCCTGACCCTGTATGATCCAAAGTATACCTATTTTCTATAATTTAATTATTAATTAAAAATAATTATTAAAAAAAAATTGACAAGTGGAGTGTCGCTAAATAAATAAATATTTTTAACAATTTAAAAAAATAAATTTCTGTATTCAACCCGCATATATTTTGACGACTTTCCCAAAAAATCAGTAGCAGATTTGATTTGCAATTTGACAATGGGGGATTCAGAAATATTTTCAAAAGAGGCAATTTTGTATTCATCTCACTTGTGTGGTGACGATTGCCACAAAAATTTTTCCTCATTTGATTTGCTTTGATTATTTAAATGGTTATTTTTTCAGGTTATACTGTACCATTTAAAGGCGGATCGTTTTTATTTGATAAATATTTTTATAATGAAGTGTCTGTGCGATGGCTGTTCTATGTAAATGCTTTGAAATGACTCTATGTTAGTGATATTTAAAATTCAAAGGAAGTACAACGTCATTTAGCATTACGTTGTGGGCAGGAACAGAATATTTTTATACTTTGAAATATTATCATAACTTAATAACCAAGTATAATATGACGAAACCAAATGTTGTATAACAGGAACTGACATTTTCTTTAAGGCAAGTAACTGTAAGTCCCTATACCATTCTTTTGTTATCATTTCAAGTAATTTTTTTTTAAATAAAGTGAGTTACGATGTGAACTTTAAACCTTATTTCTCTGTTTTTTGTTTGTGCCAACCCAGTTTAAGGAACGTTTATTTATCGAAGTTGCAAAGCACTTTGTAGGTTCTAGCTATATCTTAAACTCCAAAACTTTATAGATATGGTTCAGTAAATTAAAGCAACTATACTAAAGCCAAACTCGATTGAGAATGCTTGTCAACAAACAAATTTAAAATGAATGCAACACAATTTATGCCTAATAAATTTGAAATTAAATTTTGTTATTTTAAAAAAAATATTTAAAAGATACTGAATATTTTAATTAGTTTTAAGCTTACTTATCTAATTTATTGTCATGAATTCGTTATTAACAAGTTAATTAAAAAATATAGGTGTAAAATGACTAGTGATTTCTACCTTCATTTTTAATTTGTTTGTTGACAAGCATTCTCAATCGAGTTTGGCTTTAGTATAAATGACGCAATTATTTTACTTTTTATTGCGTTTTGAAGTAGCTTAAATTTTTTTATTAAATTTTTTTTTTGTTACTTTTTAGTGATTTATCGACACATAACCTACTTGTTGACTGCCTCGTTGGGCTATCGGTTAGCCTATTGGGCTTCGATCACGAGGTCCTGGTTCGAATCACGGAACAATTTTGAGTTTTCCATTTTTCTATGAAATTCTCAGTACATTCCAAGCCCGGAGTCGGGAAATTGGATAGTGTTACACCCCCTTGCCTCGAAGAGCACGTTAAGCCGTCGGTCCCGGCCACCGTCATCAACATCTGATAGTGATCGTTAATAAACGAAATATATCACCCTAAGCCCGCCTACCCACGTTGGAATAGCATGGTGGGTCTACGCTCCGTATCCCCTCTCTTATAAGGAGAGATGCCGGGCCCTGTAGTGGGCCGTTAATAGGCTGATAATGATGATGATGTTGAACCTCTGCAAAACTATTAGAGTTTTTACATTAATTATATAGCACTTGTAGCTAAAAATCTACCGAAACTTAAATAAATACCGAAATCGCTGCAAGTGTTGAAGTTAGTGGTAAGAATTATTAAAATCGGACTATTCTGTAAAAAGTTGCGTGGTCATACATAAAAAAATATATATACACGTCGATAGAGAACCTTCTCCATTTTTTCCCCGGTTAAGTTGTGAGTTGTTGTTAACTGCTGCTTGAAATAAATACTATACGTGAAATTGAACTATCGCGAGTGTTATCCATATTATTAAAATATAACAGCTGAAATTCACGTCACAGTTGTCGGAGTATGCCCGACTAGTTTCGAACCAATACGGGATCCAGTCTGGTCGGACGTTATATTCTGGTAACGCGGCGTAAAGCAAACTAAAGACCCCGTATGGGTTCAAAACTTGTCGGGCATACACCGACAACCGTGGCGTGAGTGTCCGCTAATTTTGAACTATCGCGAGTGTTGTCCATATTATTAAAATATAACAGCTGAAACTCACGTCACGGTTGTGGGAGTATGCCCGACTAGTTTCGAACCAATACGGGATCCGGTCCGGTCGGACGTTATATTCTGGTAACGCGGCGTGAAGCAAACTATAGGTTCGAGGACCCCGTATGGGTTCGAAACTTGTCGGGCATACTCCGACAACCGTGGCGTGAGTTTCCGCTAAATTTGAATTTGAACGTCCGGAACAGACGGCTTGACGTACTCTTCGAGGTACGGGGTTGTAAAACCACCAATTTTCTAATTCAATTTATCCTGAAAATTTCTTAGAAGGAAGTTTTGACGACCTCCGTGATGCAGTGGTATGCGCGGTGGATTTATAAGACGGAGGTCCTGGGTTCGATTCCCGGCGGGGCAGATTTAGATTTTTCTTAATTTGTCTTGGTCTGACTGGTGGGAGGCTTTCGCCGTGGCTAGTTACCACCCTACCGATAAAGACGTACCGCCAAGCGATTTAGCGTTCCGGTACGATGTCATGTAGAAACCGAACGGGGTGTGGATTTCATCCTACTCCAAACAAATTAGCCTGCTGCCTTCTTAGATTGCATCATCACTTAACTTCAGGTGTGATAGCAGTCAAGGGCTAACTTGTAGTCGATAAAAAAAAGTAAAACTCGTTATTATTACATAGGTCCAGAACTTGAGCTTTGGACTTTGTTATGCGAAGGCACAAGAGCTAGTCACTAGACTAAACGAATTGCTTAGTTACGACAACGAAAAGCCTAAAATTTATTTATTTATAATATTATTAATATTTATTTATACTTGAGAGTTTTTTTTCATTTTTAATAATAATAATTAATTAATGCTTCAAGGATTGAAGCGGATGCCCTTTCACGTACTTACATTTCAGTCACGCCTGATCCGTGAAGGATTATACTTTTGGGCTGGTAATGAAATTATACAATAGCTCTTTGTTCTGTTAAAAGTACCGTAAAAAATTATAGAGCAATAATTCTACATTCCATGCTATCTACATTGTATTGAATTTCATCCATTTTCATCTGTTCCTGCAGCATCCTAAGGGATCTGGACTGTTTCGTGTATGTCCCAATTGTTTGTAGGGACGTTTATTTGTATGACCGAACACGTTCCATATTGCTTTCGACTAAGTAAAGTTTTGTTCATCTGTAGCTTTAATTTTGCTCGTATTCCAAAAACGAAAATAAAAATGTTAATTAATATACTTTGTCTGAAACTCTAAAAACATTACGAAAAATTTATTTGCTTCAAATAGAAGTTTAAATTTATTTTGAAACAAGATTTATTTTGATTGCCGTGTAGCGCAGTGGGTAGTGACCCTGCTTCTGCATCCTAGGCTGTGGGTTCGATTCCCACATCTGGAAAAATATTTGTTTGATGAGCACGTATGTTTTCCAATGTCTGGGTGTTTATTTATATATTATAAGTGTTTATTTATAATATTTATATAAAAATATTCATCTGTTATCATAACACAAGCTACATACGAGTACGCTTACTCTAGGCCTATATAGCGATGTGTGTAATTGTCGTCTAATATTTATTATAATAATATAAGATACAAAACAACACTGGGTCTGACGGCTTAACTTAATCACCGAAGTACGGGGTTGTGATACCCCAAAATCCCAACTGTAGGCTAAGAATTTTTATAGATTATATTTTGGAAGATAGACAAACTCAAATCTTCATAGTCTGACCTAAGAGCTCACCAACGACTTGGGATCCAGGACCTCATCATTCAAAGCCACAAAGGCTAACTGGACCACGAGGTAATTCAAACAATGACTGTGGAATAAATAAATGCCTTATGTATCCCAGGGTCCTAAGATTCCGAGTTTTCATTTTAGGTCATAATCACAAACATTAGGTTGCTTATTTGCACGTTTGCCTGCATTTTTGCAATGAGAGCATAGTTTTTTTGCCATTCAACTACAAAATTGAAAACCAAAATTTTATATTCTCTACCATAGCGAACGGAACTTAATTTGCATTCACGCCAATCATATTTGTTCTCCTACGTTGCGAATAACTTCGCATTTATGGCAAAAAACACTCAACGGTGCTCGTTATTTTTATTTTACGCACTCATATCGCCCTAGGTGCGCGATAACACTGCGAACATGAGTGATACCCGATTCTGAGGCGCTATTACCGTATCTTCGTCTCTACCGCATTTTGAAAAGGTGTTCAGTCTTTGTGTGTCGTTGAAATGTTTAATTCACTTGTGCTTATTCAAAAAAGATTTTAAATTATCATATGTAAAACCATGAATTGCATGCCTTTTCATAGTGTACAATTGTGTTAAGTGTTACAATTGATGTTACAACCTGTCAGAGTGTTCAAATTTCAAAGTAACAATGTTACAATTATCATTGAGAGTGTATTTCAAGCAGTCATATCTCCCTAGATAAGATAGCGTTGCGAGCATGAGTGTTACCTAATTCAGAGGCGAAACGTACAACCGTAAGTATCCTTATTTCTAATTATTGCTTAATTCTACTAATGCTGTTTTGACATAGTCATATCATCTCTACGATAACGCTTGCTTGAGTGATTAGTTTAATTCACTTGTGCTTATTCAAAAAAGATTTTAAATTATCGTATGTAAGACCATGAATTGCATACCTTTTCATAAAGTGTACAATTGTGTTAAGTGTTACAATTGATAAATAATTTATTAAATATTACAACCTGTCAGATTGTTCAAATTTCAAAGTAACAATGTTAAAATTATCATTGAGAGTGTATTTCAAGCAGTGATATCTCCCTAGATAAGATAGCGTTGCGAGCATGAGTGTTACCTAATTCAGAGGCGAAACGTACAACCGTAAGTATCCTTATTTCTAAATATTGCTTAATTGTACTAATGCTGTTTTAACATAGTCATATCATCTCTACGATAACGCTTGCTTGAGTGATACTTAATTCTGTGGCGTAATTACCATATCTTTGTAATTATCTCATTTTGAAAAGGCGTTCCATTTTCTTGTGGCGTAGAAGTAGGTACTTATAAATATAGTTTTTAAAATTATGTTTCAGAGGATGTTCAAATTTTAAAATACTGAATCCAGGGTGCTTTTACTATATCGCATATCAACGAGGCACTCTATCTTCATTGTGTTAAATAAGTTGGTAGTTATTTACATAAAAGTTGGAAATTGTAAAGATTGTTTCAATTTAAAAGTATTATTTCTACATTATAAAGACGCACAAGCTACACTCGTATCGAAGTGATTTGTCGAAGGGTCCAAAAGCCAAAATCGAATTTAAAATATATCGCAGAGTAACAGAATAGGAGCAGAATAATAAAGTAGGCATAAAAACTGACACGATTATACTGGTCAAGTGCTAGCGAGATGGTTTACGAGCCGAGTGAAAATTACATTCAGTTTACGATTGAGCCGGATCGTACTACGGCGATGACATCAGTTCGGGGAATTGGCCTATATTTTCCATGAAAGGAATGAATGATAGAATGAACTGATCGTCCATTATCTTTCTTTATTGTTTCAAATGTTATTTATCAAGTGCTTCGCGATTTGTTTTATAATTTTAATAGTATTTAGACAGATTGTACCATGGCGATGGCATCAGTTTGGGAATTGGCCTAAATTTTCCATGGAAGGAATGAATGGTAAAATAAGTGGATCGTTCCTTTTCATTTTTCATTGACAAGTACTATTATTACGTTTTGTAATTTTATAAAAATAAAAATACCCAATATGAAAGCAAAAACACTCTTGAAAAGAAAAGGCAACTTAAACAAAACATTCACCGAAATTATGTTTTCATTCTGACACGGAAAAAAAAGATTTTCTTCCAAAAAAGCGAATATAAACAAAAACAAGAAAACAACAGTTAAGCATACGAAATTGTCCGCAACCCGCCAGGCGTAAGGAAGACCAAGAACGGGAACGGAAAGTCAACAAATTGCAATTCGTATGATAATGAAATGATAACACATGTACCGTGACGACATATTTAGGGAATTGTTTATAATGTCTTTATTCCTGAAGATTGTTACGTCAAGAACTACGTCAAGTATGTTGAAATACTTGTTTTTACTTTATGATATAGATAGAGGATTAGAAACAAGTTAATAGTTAATACAAGTGCAACAGATCGAGCTAGGCTTCTAGCTTCATTAGAGAAAGAATCTAGGAACTGGCTTTATGCTTTGCCATAAAAAAATCTCTAATAATAAAACTTTTCGTGTGGCTCTAGGCCTCAGGTTGAGAACGCCACTGTGCTTAGGGCACATATGTCCATGAGGAAAAGAGGTAAATAAATTTGGTATTCACGGGCTGTCATGCCCAAGTGACGGTCGATGAAGTGTGAAATGATGGCAAGAGACCTGGTGGATTGACGCTGGTTCCCTGGGAAGTGGGACGGGTCCTAATTTGGGACGCTACTTGCAGTGACACATTGGCTCCGCGTCATATCAAGGAGACAGAATCAAGACCGGGAGCCGCAGCAGAAAAGGCTGAAACCGGTAAGTGGCACAAGACATATTTGTTCCTTTTGCCGTGGAGACCCTTGGGCCATGGAGTCACAGTGCCAAAAAATTCTTCCATAATATTTCACCGCGCCTAATTGCCTCAACTGGTGACCGAAGGGCTGGCTCATTTTTTGCGCAAAGGATTAGCCTGGCTATCCAACGCGGAAATGCAGCCAGTATTTTTGCCATCATTCCACGTGGGCATGATTTGTATAGTTATTAGGATAAATTAGCTTAATTTCCTTATTGTATTCATTCTCAATAAAAAAAAAGTTAATAGTAAAATAATATTTGAAAAATCAGTTAAAATAGTTATCAGATTTTGAATCCTTAGTAACTACAGACTTTAATAAGAAAACGTGGAGGAAATACGCGATATTAATCACCATTTTTCTAATTTAATTAATTGGTATTTTAATATTAATTTTCACTTTTCCCGGTTACATGAACTGTTCAAAAATGTACCATTTTTCACGAATAGCCTTTACTCGCAAAATCTGTTCTTAATGTAATCTCATTTTAAGTAAAACAAAGGAAACTTTAAATTACAAAAGAAGTGTAGTAAGTAGGTTCTAAAATAAAACCATATTTTTTTAATTATGGACCTTTTTTATGTTCCGCTAAATATGCCGGTGTGTTTACTTTCCATGTTGCCTGATTTTCTGAATCTGAGAGATTTCTGAGATTCTTAGAACCAGAGGCGTGAGGCCTTACTTGTGCTATTACAGAAAGTATTTTACCTGTAACGGAAATATTTCGACGACCTGCGTGGCGCAGTGGTATGCGCGGTGGATTTATAAGACGGAGGTCCTGGGTTCGATTCCCGGCGGGGCAGATTGAGATTTTTTCTAAATTTGTCTTGGTCTGGCTGGTTGGCTGGCTGGGACAAAGACGTATCGCCAAGCAATTTAGCGTTCCGGTACGATGTCGTGTAGAAACCGAAGGGGGTGTGGATTTTCGTCCCACTCCTAACAAGCCAGCCCGCTTCCATATTAGACTGCATCATCACTTAACATCAGGTGTGATAGCAGTCAAGGGCCAACTTGTAGCCGATAAAAAAAAATTCAAGTTAAGAATAAACAAATACGATTTCCAGCGTAGGCTGCATCTTTGTCTACTGATAACCGTGATTAAATCCAAATGCTACCTTTAAATACTATATTTCCTGTACTATATTATAAAGTATTATAATATAGTACAGAAAAGATACCTTCATACTTTGGAATTTAATAGATAATGAACAAGGAAAATTGAACGTTCTCAATTTGTATGATAATGAAATGAAAACACCCATGCCGTGACGAGGTCATATTTAGAGGTTTTTTGTTCCTTCAGGTCTGTTCCGTCCGTTTTCGTGTCACGCTGTAATGATATTGTTCATTGGTGGACGGGAAATGCGGTCAAATGACCTTTGTAATAAATTCAAATTCAAATTCATTTATTGCGAATTGAGTACATGGAGATCTTATATAAATATTATAGGTTCTTCCAAATTCCGCCTTACAGCTTGCAATGTCCTTAAATCACAAAAAAAAATAAAAAAATAATAAAAAATAAAAAAAAAAAATATTATACATTATATTATTATTTAAATTATGTATGTCCTTTGTGCGATAATTTTTAAGTGACACTTACTTATTAACCTACTGCTGTGGCGTTAAGTAAGGCAATTTTCAAGGCCAAAGTCAAAATCATTTACAAGCACTTTAAAAATGTTATGTTAAACTATTATATCAAAGTAGTGGTGATAAGGACGGCAAATTAAAACTAAAGCTACGAAGATTCTAAAAGCGCCGTGGTACGAGAAAAGCCCACAACAGACTCAGCCAATGTTTATGTTTTTTTATCACCGTTTACAATACTGCTTAGAGCTAAAATATACCTAGTTATATAGGACAGTGCATTTCCAAACTTCGTACATTGTTAATATTTACATTTTTTTAAATTTTTTTTTTTATCGACTACAAGTTCACACCTGATGTAAAGTGATGATGCAGTCTAAGATGGAAGCGGGCTAACTTGTTAGGAGTGGGACGAAAATCCACACCCCTTTCGGTTTCTACACGACATCGTACCGGAACGCTAAATCGCTTGGCGATACGTCTTTGTCGGTAGGGTGGTAACTAGCCACGGCGAAAGCCTCCCACCAGCCAGACCAAGACAAATTAAGAAAAATCTCAATCTGCCCCGCCGGGAATTGAACCCAGGACCTCCGTCTTATAAATCCACCGCACATACCACTGCGCCATGGAGGTCGTCAATATATCAATTATAATAAGCTTGCGTTTAACAGAAGCCTTGAAACTGAAAGAAGAAAGTATTTATTTGTTTATTTTAATTAAAATTTCGTGATAGATCTATCACTGAAGGTCAGGTCTTAATAAATTTGTCTAAAAAGATATTCTTTACAAAGAAAAAACTTCAATATAATATTCAGTATTTCCGTCGTACATTGCAGGTACGGCCGCTTCCTAAACCGCAATGTAAACGTAATGTATCTCTTCGTATAAAGAGATATTTCCCCGTCAATGCAAACATGGGTACATACGAGCCACAGGAAGTATTCGTAAAGGTCGACCCGGCCAATATCCGCCACGTCCCAGGCTTTTACGTGAACATATACTCGTGTTGACATGCTCAACGTGTTTAAACCTTTTGTTAAACTGGGGCATTTGAATAAAATACTTACAACTGTTTTATTTTTAATGTCTACTAGAGGACGTCATTGGTTTCAACCCTGTAGTTCTCGATCCCATGGGAATTTCGGGATAAAATGTGACTAATGTGTCTATATTATTGAGAAATGTTATCAAAACTATTCAGTTTTTGTGTGAAAGAGTAACAATCAAACAACCATCTATGCTTACAAAGTTTCGCCTTTATAATATAAGTTTGATTTTAAAGCCAATAATACAAGCCTCTACTCATACTTTTTTTTATCGATTACAAGTTGGCCCTTGGTTGCTATCACACCTGATGTTAAGTGATGATGCAATCTAAGATGGAAGCAGACTAACTTGTTAGGAGTAGGATGAAATCCATGCCCCTTTCGGTTTCTACACGACATTGTACCGGAACGCTAAAACGCTTGGCGGTACGTCTTTGTCGGTAGGGTGGTAACTAGCCACGGCTGAAAGCCTCCCACTAGCCAGACCAAGACAAATTAAGAAAATTCTCAATCTGCCCCGCCGGAAATCGAACCCAAGACCTCCTCTTATAAATCTACCGCGCTTACCACTACGCCACGGAGGTCGTCAAAACTTAATATCTCTAACAAATTATATTTTAGTGGCAAAGTTAAGCAATGAAATATAATTCATAATTTAATTATTTCATATATTTGCTTCTCAGAAACACATGTTACTTTAAACGTTAGTTCCACCGCGAGGAAAACGTTCCGTTCACCGGAACTAATAACGATCAAAGTGTTCCCCGAGCTGCATGTCGCTTATTTGTTTGTTTGTCTGCAACTTGCATTTACTTTGCCAGTCCCCAGTCGATTCCAAACTTGTGCGCAAACACCATATGACGTGCAGTTAACAGATACCGCTTCTTCCGTGCTACTTTGTTAGACTGCGTTGCGTAAAACTTTTGTATAATAAATAACTTTGATATATACTCGTATAATACTAATATAAATGACGGCCGAGTGGCACAGTGGGTAGTCACCCTGCTTCTGCGTCCTAGGCTGTGGGTTCGATTCTCACGTCTGGAAAAATGTTTGTGTGATGAGCATGGATATTTTCCAGTGTCTGGGTGTTTATCTATATAATATAAGTATTTATGTATAATATATATAAAAGATATTGGCCTTGAACTGAATTTCGATAAATGTGAATTATATATTTCAGACTCCTTAGATTCAGCTTTGTTATCGCACATTCTTCAAAATTTTAGAAACGTCGCTCCTAACATTAAAACCGTTTCCAAGGACAGTCTACAACTCCTTGGATCACCTGTCCTTGATGAAGCCATCCCTCCCTTTCTTAATAATTCGATTTCCAAATTCAACGACTATTCAGATCGCCTCCTTAAAATTAGCAGTCACTCTGCTCTTTTTATTTTAAAATTCTGTTTATTCATTCCAAAATTCACGTATTTGCTCCGCTGCTGCCCTATATGGAAACACCATTATTTAATTCAGCCGATCGATCAGCTTGTGAAAACCCAAGTTGAATCCATTTTAAATGTACAATTGAATGAACAGGCATGGACTCAAGCTACACTACCGATAAGGTATGGTGGCTTGGGTACTCGCAAAATTTCCAGTGTTGCTCTTCCGTCATTCCTGGCCTCAGTTCATAGCACTTCCGATCTCGTAGGTAAAATCCTGAAAGCCTCCCCGGCTACAAACTACGAGATTGCATGCTTGGATGAGGCCAGGAATGCCTGGTTAGCTGGACCGATTCAAAACTTCCCGACCCAACCAAAGCTACAAAAGGCTTGGGGGGCTAGGCGACAGGTAGAGACCGGGCTAGACTCTTGGCATCCTCTGGCATTGAGCACGACTGTTCCTCTTGCGGTGCGCGCGTAGACCGCTTTGGCCACCACGGACTCGCCTGCTCATCGGGCGCCGGCCGCTTTTCCCCCATTCCGCACTTAATGACATCCTGAGAAGGGCACTCGTCAGTGCTAATGTTCCCGCCGTTCTGGAACCCCAGATAGTGCGTGATACCTTAGCGGCGTCCTATC